>JAYKKI010000093.1:9212500-9483846 GCA_039881145.1 Druceiella hillmani
AAATAATACTTTCGAATAGTTTAAAGAGATATGCTTAATCATTTTAACTGCCTAAGTGTTTACAAAATCCTCGTATTGTTAATTCTACTCATAGTTAACAGTTTTTATTTCAGAAATCATCAGTTTCTATGATGCCGTTTAGCACATTTTGAATCTTTAAAAATAAGTTGTTTTATTGTAAAAATGTTATTATCATAACATTTTTTTATAATCATATACTGACATTGAGATTGAGATTGGGTGGAATACCAATCTATTTAAATAAATATCACCATAAAAATTAATGAAATAATCATACAATATGAAGTTTTAGTTTATTAATAACCTATATAAGTACCTTCTTTCTCGTATACGAAAAAATTCAATCATAGACTAGTTTTTTGAAGTAAGATTTTTCTCTCACTTTTCGTGTAATGGTACTATACATTTTACGCTACAGTAACAACGTAACGGATACAGTAGATAATATTTATAGCAATAATCCTCTGTCGCCGCCCGTTATCATCCCTCACAATAACATGCCATTATTTGACAAATTTAATCCACCGTTCAGATAAATGCCAAAGCGAGATAGCGTCGACTTGTTTTGATGACGAACTGTTTTCGCGTCGCCTTCAAAAACATAAACTACAGAGCTAAAACAAGGAGGAGATTTTTGGCCGCGGTGTCGCCAAGAGCGCCCTTGGCTTAGAGCCAGACTTTATTATGCCCGTAGCTTCTGCGGGGACTGTAATTCCCCTATGACGTCAGTGGTCTTGTGGGGTTAAGATGACCTTTATACGCGAGCTGGGGTCAGTTGTATTCAAATTTAGTTTCCGGGTCAGTATGCGGAGTATGTCTAGTATTGTTCCGCAAAGTTGAAAGGTGTGTATTGTTATTTGAGAATGATGTATTGCGTTCGGTTGTCTTCTCATTTTTTGGCCCTCATTTACTTTTGGCGGAGGTGCTTCGTCGGCGTCATCTTCATATCATATATCTTATATTAACGTGCAGGAAAAAAACTTCGAGATTATTTCCTTTAACACTTAAAGTAACAGTAACGAAATAAGGGACTTTCATTAAGATATAAAATATATTAGCGTTTCCTTTAAAAATAAATTGAGAAAATCTCTATTATTTATGTACATATCATTTATTAAAGGGTGATAATTACTTCGTTTATGTTGAGTTCTTTTCCCAATCTAAATTATATGCTAGCAAAAAAAACAATTTATTTCAATTAATTATTGGGATTCTGCACCACAAAAGAAAAAAACCGAACATCGGTTTGTCTGTCACATTCGTTTTTCTTAAAAACCATATAATATACATTGATAGTCAAAAATAAAAAATATTTAGAAGAAAATTTTATAAGGAGTAAATCAAATATCAATATATTTTTTAAATCCATGAGCCATATGGAGTTTCTGTTTTTAACTACAATATAAAGAATTATATATATTTCAAAATTTCTCCGTTACGCGTATTAAAATTTTTAAACACCAATTGTTTTACATAAGATATACATTTTTTCACATAAATTGTAAGAAGGTGGAATGTTTTTCTCAATTAGTTTAAAATGTTTCGTAACATTTTAAAAAATATTCGGTTATAGAGAACTAATACAAAGGTAAAACGAAATTTTTAAGGGTTTCCTTACTCCAAAAGAAAAAAAGAGGAATCCTTAAACTTTGTTCATGTGTTCTTTACCTGTTCATCTACCAAAACCATTCTTGTTCGAAACATTTACATTTAAAGGTATTAGCCCACGCATATCCCAATAATTGAGAGAGAGAGAGATATTAATAGAAATTGTTAAATAGAAAAACCAAAAACTGTAGATAAAAAAGTATAAGAAGCTTCGCTACTATCGTGAGCTACTCATCAACACACTCGCTTTTTTATTGGTTGTGTGATGATATTAAAATGGTTACTAAATGAACTTAATACTTTATTAAGTAAATAGCGGTGGATCTCAAATTTCAGAAATTCTGGATGTCCACTTCTTTTATTATATTATGGAGATATGTTTATTAAGTGATTGTACTTAAAAACTTAGGTGTCTCGTTTAATTTTCTTCCGGAAACAACATATACATCTCAAGATATACATCTCAACGCAGACATAAGCGAGAATACATAGTGAGAACGTGCTCTTTATATTTAAAAATAATTTTAAATATTGAAACTAGCCTACCCTAGCGAGAAATAAAAGGCATTACCATTGTAACAACAACCACGCTACCTGTGTACATAGCTTCGAAAGTTTGCGTTGAAATGTATAAAAAAATAGGTCATTAAATAAAGAAAAAAAACAATAAATAATATAAATGCCTCATTTGCTCAAAACTGCATTTGCCGAATACAAGCAAGCTAATAAATTTCAACTAATTCGAAATAGATTTATTCGTCTCGTTTCCTCAAAATTTACAATAGATTCCGCACCAATCAGAATCCTTCCATCTTTATAGCCTGTCTTACATTTGAAAGTATGCCTATTATTTAGTAAAATTAAAAGTTTCATTAAGGTCTTGACAGATGTATACGTTATATTCGAAAAAGTATAAAATTAAAAATTAAATTAAAAAGTTTGAATTAACCTACGACGGACGTTGAAACTGAAAAAGGATAATAATATTTTTTTTTAAACTCCCCAACTAAAAGAAAGTAAGAACCTATTATTACATATTCAAGAAAATCCGTCAGGGCTGCCATGCCCTGACTACGCCTAGAATTTTCCCGTTTTATCAGTTCGTGATTGGTTAAAACTCTTTTAAGTACGCAAATAGCTTTTCTATGCTGCTATAATATAATTGATATGGGGAACGGAAATGGTAATGGCAGTCCGACGAATTTCCGTGAGTTTGTAATTATTTTAATAGGTTCTTAGTTTCTTTTAGTAGGGGAGTTTTCAAAATAAAAAAAATTTACAACTAAAACTACATCCGTCGTGAGTTTATTCAAACTTTTTAATTTTGTTATTTATTTTATATTTTCTCGATTAACACGTATACGTCTGTCGAGGCCTTAATCAAACTTTTCATTTTGCTTTTCATTATAAGTCTCAATAACTAAGCTTCTAAAAAACATTCGCCACAGGGCAAGCTTATGTGGCTTTTAGTAGAATACGATCTTTAGACGGCGTGGTAATAATTTATCTAAATCGAAGAAAACTTCTCAACAATACGCGCATTAGCATAACATTGGAAGAATTAGAGCGCTTGAGAAACATGACACATGTATCACACATCGACAAAGCTGAAGATAGGCCACAAAATAGTTAATTTAGATCAATCAAAAATGTTTATTGTAGCGCCCCCTGACAAGTTAACAACATAACACCTATATGAGAACCATCGTAGATTAGTCCCAAATATTTTACAGAAAACCATCTTTAAATCGGTCGAACCATTTTGGAGATAAATGGAAACATTCATTTGCAATAAAATCTTTATTGTAGCACTGAGTAATCACCATAACAACTATCTACGAACCATTGTCAATGAATAAAAAATATTTTGCAGAAAACCATGTCTCAATCGGTCAAACCGTTTTGTAGATAAATGGGAACATTAGATTGCACACACAACCAAACAAACAAACGACCTCTCACTCTAAACTCATATACCTCCTCCGTTCCGTCGTGGATAAAAAGATGGCTACGCGTTGTTTATATGTACGGTTTTCGGTTGAGAGACTGTTTTCGACAAATTTCACCTTTGCCATTTATTTAACAATTTCTTTCGACCATACCATGAGAAATAATTTACACTTGTTTATTATTAGTTTATCTTATGTACACAATCTTTTTTCTAAACAATATATGTTTTCTTAAGAAATACGTAATTTCGAAATCATTAAAAGACCAAGGGGTCTTTGACTCTTTTTTTTGTTTATGAAAAATTTAATCAAACATATTTTGTCAGAGCTATGTCATAATTTAGTGCGTTTATAAAAATATTCGTTTCGTTTACATAGCGGAGTGTATTGTTTCTGTCTTGTAGTGTAGACTCTATTTGGCACTGATTAAAAAAGGCATTTTCCTTAGAAATCAATATGGCTTTATTTTCCTCGAAATTCTCTGTTGACATACGACCACAAGCTATGGATGCAGCAAGCAACTGACTTGAATTGACGATGAGTTCTGGGAACTACACACAATCATCTTTTGACCCTTTTTGTGTGCTTAAGACATAGACAAGGGCATATCTAACGTTTTTTATACCTTTACTGGGGTTTTTTCATAACCAAATAAAGTTAATAGAGGCAATTCTTTCTTTTTAAATATATTCACCGTTGTCGTCACCCTTAGATGTTTTACTGTTTTACGTCTTAAATGATTTAAGTGAGTTATTCATGGGAACGCATGGTGTTTTCGTATAAACATTTCCATTCATATGTGTGATTGTTGATTTCAAATAAACACAATGTTGAGATAAGATTTCTAGTTTTCCAGAACAAGCAAGTTTTCAATCTTTACTGCCATTTTTAGCCGCCAGTTATGCTTACTAAGTTAGATAAAACAAGAAAATTACCTTAAATTAATTATAAAATATTTTATAATAGATAAACATGAAAACGACCTGTGCTCCAATATTTCCCATTAGAGAATAATTGAAAACGTTTAAAAAAATATCTCCCATTCTTCATTTCTATGTGTTTATCAGTGATCGTTTTACATTTTACTTCCATTTAAATACCTGTCAAAAAGCGTACAGATTCACAAGGTAACGACGTTTAGATTTTTGATGATTCCCATGCTTTCTGCATCTTGGGTGTATTCTGATTTTACGTAAATTCGTAATCCGCAGTATATTCGAAGCATTTATATTGATACTTACTGTCCGCATAATATCACTTCCTTTTAGTTTTTTATACTGATTGTCGTTGAATTTTCTCTTCATTTCTGAAAAACAGACTCGCTTTTGATTATGTACTTTTTCAGAATAAAAATAGTAAAATGAATAATGCTCAGTTTCGGATTTTAAATTTTTCTATACTTCTAATTGTTGGAGAATAATTTGAACATAGTAAGTGGATTTAAATTCTTGCCACGTCCACATTATTTGTTTCCCCCTTAAATCGATAAAAGCTATTTTGCTATTTTGCGTCTAGTCTTCTTGATGAAGTAGCGGTATTTTCATTTGTTTAAAGCGATTATTATTTCGCGAACTGCTGATTTATTTTATTAATCATTTTTAATTAAGAAAGAAAAAAATATTATTTAGCTTTCAAAATACTCTATTTTCGTTAACATTTCATATCAGATCGGAATGAAACTTGGCATAAATATTTTAAATGCTTAATAATATTTTCCTAACATTTTTTCCTATTACTTATTGGAAAGAGGAAAACGTCGTAAAATATATTTTAAAAACACACCCATGTTACTTATATTCGTCCTCATACAATATTTTTTGGAAGAATGATACGTTTTTTTTCTATGTTTTCGTGCATTCATCAATCATAATCTTGCTAATTCAATATTTGATATAATTTTTGTTACGTTTAGTGTAGGTAATCTCTTTAAGCCGTATACACAGTTTAAAGCACAAAACTAAATTATTAATAAGGCTAATACTAAAAGATTGTGTCATTTATATAATAAACTTAAGTTGAAATTTCCTTACAGAAACCAATTTTTCTTTGACAAAAAGTAAACTAGATGACGCTGTATTACGGCGCAGAAATAGGAAAGTTAAAATGAAATGTAAATGAAAGTACTAATCCCGAGATGTATGTTTTTAGATTAATTAAAAACAGTTTTCGGTATATTTGTATTTTGAATATTGTTTCTCAATATTATTTTTTAAGCAGCATTGTAATGAAAAACTCCACAAAATTCTGGTTTCCATCTCGGTTATTTTTAAAAATACTCATATTTTACTATCCAACCAGACGATAAAATTGTAATACGGTTTAAGATTTGTACATATACATGAAAAAATATTAATGAGGAAAATGGCTTATATCAATTACCATGTATTACTTATACCATGTTTATTACCATGTATAAGTCAGGTTAAAAAGATATCATACAAAAAAATTTGAGTTGAAGCAACAGAAAACACTTTACAACCGGTCACCATATATCATAAGAGTTTATTCAAATTTATAAGCCTTAATTTCGAAGGCCCAACCAATATTTCATAGAGCGTGTCTTTTAAGCCTAGAATATTTCAAAATTTCACCTACACTCATCAGTATTCCAGAGATAAGATCAATCAATCTTGCGCGGGATTATCCCTTGTCAGTGAGCGCAGCAACGCTGCCGCTTTACCGACCGCTTGCCACTTTCTTATTCATTACGCGCAAGTTTTTGCGAGTATCCATCATCATCGTCAAACGTTCACTCCGTTATTATGAAGTTCGACAATGAAAAAATCAATCCCATTCCGGTGTGTTTGAATCGATTTCCCGTTTGTTTGTCCACTCGGTTATTTTATCAATCCAATTAGGCAAGTCCCTCGCGACGTCTTGCCGTTTGGTCTCGTATTTAGTTGTTCGGGGAGTTTGGGAGTTTTCCCTGTCTTCACCGTGTTCGGTAAGTCGGGCATGTTTGTTGTTATTGTCCGCCCTCTTTTCCGGGAGACAAGTTGTGTCATGGCAGTTACACCGTATGGGTGTGAGTGTGTATGTGATATGTCGAATTTTCTTCGCAAATAATGTCGTTTGTGACTAAACGAAATAATTTATGATATTAGATGTTTTTATTTTTAGCGAGATTTGGCCATTTCTTTTTATTCAATTAATCGTAATTGTCTTTCATTTTAAATGGATTAAAAGCTATTTGACAATATTTAGGGATTATAGTTATATACAAGTATAATTTTTTTTTAATACAATAAAAAGTTCGATGGAAATAATTTTTTCACTATGAAAAATATTTTCTATATTTTCAAATTTAGTTTTTTTTATATCTATTTAAAAACATTTTACTGCTCATAATAAACGCAAGGTAATTATCTTCGTTTTACCTAGCTTAGTGGACACTACTGTCGGGTGCTGCTTTCTAGAACTTGCTGTTCTAGAAAGACATAAATTTTGTATCACAGTTTTGGTTATTTTACATCACTAAACACGTAGATTACACGAAAATTTTATTGTAGTTTATCATTTACTTGAAAATTTACTAATATTAAAAAAAATTTAGTAAATTTTCCAAGAAAATAATAAAGTGTTGTTGAAAATTTACTAAAATTAAAAAAATTTCAGTATATTTTCCAAGAAAATAATAAATTACAATAAATTAGTCCAAAACAATAAAATACGTATAACATCACGGTGAACATATTTAAAGAAAAATATTATTGCCTCTTACGAACATTATTTGGTGACGGCCACAAAATAACAATAACCCACCAAAGGTATAAATAATATCTTAAACACACAAAAAACGTCCTAAGTGGATTGTGTGTAATTCACAAAACTCAGCTGCAGTTCACGTCAATTGTTTGCGGCATCCGTAGCGAGCGATCGTAAGTCAACAATGAATTTCGTAAAAAACAGTCTCTTGAAACCAATGTCCTTTTATACTCATTCGAGGGTACACATCAGTTCCAACACAAATAACAACAAAGTCAACATATTAAATAAATCGTGATTACTAATAAATCGCAATTACCCAAATTCAACATATTAAATAATAATAATTATTTCAAAACAATTTGCTAAATCTATACAAATGGATTCTACGCTAAAAGACAAACAACACGTGAATCCTAATTAAGAGTGACGAATATCTTTATATACGCACATATGTTTCAGTGAAAATTATGCAACACGGATGATACATTTTGAAACTTTTTGTATATAATATTTATAGTAAAATATCATGGGGATAATGAAGTCAGATTATTTAAGCATTTGCATTACATACATGTATTTAACACAAATGGTCACATTTACATTTAAAAATTTTATTAGAATGTAGAAAAAAAACGAAAAAGCAACACTTTATTACGAGTATAACAGATTTCGCTGGAAAATAATGCTCGTATCGCTCACTATGTATTAAGCAAGTGCGTCGTGCAGCGCCCGGCACGCGTGCCTTGCATGATACGTAAATCTTGCATTAAGGTTGGAATAGTTTACTTTGAGAATGAGACAACGGTCTTTTTTTGTCCTCAGGAAGCGAAAGAATATATATATATATATATATATATATATATATATATATATATATATATATATATATATATATATAGTACTTACGAAAACAACGGTTCGAAGATTCAATTTTAATATTTGACAAAAACTTATATCGCAAATTGGCTATGTTTTTCCAATGTATTTTGCTACCCTAGCTTATTGTATATCTTAGCATTATTAGCGCTGAATTATTAAAATCAATTTGAAAAGTACGCAAAAAACTATGCTCTGTTTTCCATTGTATCAAATTATTAACGAGTTTATTCAATTTGTATATAGTAGACAAAGTTCTCTTTTCATCATAGTTAGTGAAAGAAAAAAATTAGACTAGTTTATAGTTAAATATTTAAAAGTCTGAAGCAGCTTAGGGGCTTTGACTTTAATAACATAAATTGTATCATTTAAATACAATTTGAATAAGAAGGCGAATATGTAAATAATATTCGATAAAATTAAATAGATGTACCTGCTCAAATTCTGAAACCTTATTCGCAAGATAATTTAACTTTCATTATTTTCTAACGATAAGGATATAAAGAGAATACATTTGCATATTTCGCTGAGTACATGTGTGTAGGAGTATGTAGATAACTCAAATGTACACATCATTTAAAGCGAAGGTAAAGAGCCTTCGCAATTGTGAAAATCTGCATATCTCATTATCCTCTATAATACCCATATTTCATCCCGATTTCTGCTGTTTGCTACTCGCTATCTTCGTTCAGAAATTAAAGGGCCTATACCATTTAGGTTGGATCACAATTTTAAATGAATTACTTTGTTACTAAAGTCCTTTACGAGTTTGATATCTTCTCGATGCAATAATAAAAGTCAAGTTCGGAAATTATGAAATAATAAGAGGCATAACGCGGTGATATAATTTATATAATAACTTTTTTACTCCTCAGTCTAGAATAAGGAGTGATATGTAATTTATAAACACATCTTTTTTAAAGATTAAACAAACATTTGCAAATTGACTTGTGTACACACATGATAGTGTTTACCAGTTACTTTATAAACATCCTACAGTTGTATGAAGAATTTTTAAAGGTGGTAGTTACAGTATTCATAGTTTGTAAAGTCGATAAATTTATGACATGATTAAAATGTATGGTTTTGTCGTAACTTTAAGATCTATCAAAATTATGTGTCACGCCTTGAAACCGGTTTACTTAATAAAATATAAATTTTCAAGAATGTAAAATATGGAAAATTGTATGTCGATATGACAATTCATTATAATCGGAAATATGGTTTAATGAGTAGCCAGCTCCTTAGCTACTTCTTAGTTATAAACAAAAATATAATTTTATGTCGCAAACGACCTATGTTCTTATATATTTTTATTGGTAGACTTAAACTCATTTTGTATAATCAAAACACACACGTTACAATGGCGCTCATCACACCTTTATGAATCACTTATCTTTATAACTCAATCGAGAATGTATTATAATGTACCCAATCCCCCATATAGTTGCGTCATAGGTAGGGGGCCAGTTGTTAAAATTTAGAACGATTTTTTACCTAATTAATATAATTTTTCACTATGTAAACATACTATCAAATACATAGTGTATTTTGGAGGGATCACGGAATAAGTCCATTTTGATTTTGTTCAAATTTTTCACACGTTTAAAAAATGACGAAAGTGCCCCACTTTCGTCTACTACTTCAAACTGAAAACTCACGCCTTATAAAAGATACACGGGAACATAGAAAAAGATGTAATATTTTCTCTCGTATTTTTGAAAACTTCTCTGAGGATAGTTTCTATTTTCATGTATTGAGATAATTGATCAACGTGTTTTAATAAAATTTTACTACGATTGGACTTAAATTGGCAGAGTTATAATGCTGTTACACACGTATGAACAAAGAGAGAGACAGACGTAACGAAATTATAAAGTGTCAATTTTTTCACTATTCTGCCTCAGAATCTTAGTGACAAATAATTAAATGTATTAGTACGTAAATGTAATCTTCTATGAAAAAAAAATGAATGGTCAAAATAAGTAATTTTTAAAATAATACGTTTATCGATTTTTTGGCATATAAAAATTGTCACTTGCCTTCTATTGTGTTCGATCACTTTTTATTTTATACATTTTTTTTTAAGTTGCCATATGTTCATTTTATGCGATGTGTGTGTTTTCAATACATCAATCCTAATCCAATATATGTTATCATTATCGTTTATAGACATGTCTAGTCATTATTAATTCAGTATTACACATTTCACTACCCACGTTAGTATGCTGTAATAAATTAGGTAAATATAACAACAAATTCGTTAATATAAACCTAGTAAAACTGTTCGATTTACGGACAGTTGTTACATATTTTTTCCTTGAAACCTCACGCACTTACCACTACGAGTGCGTACGTATATACAATATCAAATCATCAAACTATCTTTGCCTTAACTCACCGGTCGTAACTAATATATTAGTCGACCCAAATGTAGTAATATTAAACATCTATCCTCATTCGAGTCGACTTAACGTTTTAGATTTTACCGCACTGTTGGGTAGGAATACAAGCGAAACCAACGATATCTCGCATGTTTTATTCAGACGATTATATTTACATTAGTTCATGGATAAATTCTAGATGCTCCGAAATTAATGTTATTCATGAGGTGTTAATTGTATATTCTTACGTATCTTGTTTCATACTATATGTATATGATCTCATACTATCCTTGGAACAAATTCGCTTTTGTTTTCCGGAGTAATCATTGGCTCTAAGCTGATGATATCACATGTTATTTCAAGTGTTATATAATTTATAAGCAGATTGAGCTTTACGAACGTTTGTAACAAAGCGTAAATTATTTACCATAATTTGTTATCGGAGTAATTTGTGGTGTTATATATGAATAGAATAGAATAAAATAACACGGAGATAGTTGCCATTAACCTTTACACTAAAAATATAAATGGTTATCATATTGTGTTTTACTTATTTTTCTGTTTTACTCATAATGTTTAACTCCCCTGTTTCTTAATAAATTAAATATTAATATAACTCAAATTTATCTGAATTTCCCATTCTTATGAGTTTATCTGTATATTGATAAAAGAATCGTTTTTTTATGTCCAGAATAAAACTATCCCATTTTTTTACTTTTTCTATTTTGTATTTATATAAATATGGAAATTAATCTCTTATATATATATATATATATATATATGTATACATATATGTATATATATATATATATATATATATATATATATATATATATATAATAGCAACCGTATCCAATCGAATAATCCCTTCGAGTACATATGTAAATACGAACTCGCATATATAAAAAATTTTAGTCATTCGTGCTTATACACTATTATTTTCTTTAAAAACATCCTTTTTCTTTTACTTTCCTCTCAGGGACTCCCTCCTGGATGTTAACGCCATATTTCATCGTTTTGATAAAAACACAAATGGTCAAACGTAACATAATATTTACAGTTCGGAAACTATGTCACAAATTTCATAAAAATTTCAAGTTTTAATAAACTATTAAATCAAGTAAGTCGCATGGTCCATCATTTTTTAAGCATCTTGTTTCATTTTGCTCTCTATCACTGTTTCTTCCTTGTTAAAAACAAATTTCATTTCTCATAATTGTATTAATGTTTTGTGTCAGAGTTTACATTTATATTAATGAATTTAAAGGTCGATAGACTATCAGATAAGTGATTTATTTTATTTTGAGGTAAGATTTGATCACCTCATTTCCATTCAACTTCTCAACTTTCTGTGATATAAGTAACTTCGATACTATAGGTACATTATTTTTTTCAAAGTTAAGTTTTACTGTTATAGTTACGTTATACGAAATACGTATTACGTGATTTAGAGAACACAAAGACTAGTCATAATGGCACATAGCTCTTCGCATACGAGTAATTTCTATTTAACTTTTTAATTAATTAATCTTGGGAGACCTAAACTTTCAATAATTACATATCTACGGTCGATGTGGCAAGTTCGATGACCACATCACTGAAACTAATTTTGGTTTCAAATTTAAATAACACATACATTGACCTATCGAATGTAATTCGGTGTTATCAGGACCGGCGCTATTACTAATGGCGCTAGGCGTAGATTGAAGGATTACATTGCACGTCTACCAATTATTCTGCATTTGTATTTTTTATAGCTTATAGACCAGTATGTAGAAAATACTACTAAAATATAGTATTCATTCGTTCATTTTCATTATGTCTACAAGAGTACGTCATGTTGCAAAAGAAACATTAATAGCTTGTTGACAATGGAGACGTCCAGTATAAAATTGAGATAATAATTTGCGTTTATTACTAATTTCATTACAGTTTCTATTACGGAAAGTCTATAAAAATAATGTAGTTCATAAATAAAATCATACTTCATTTTATTAATTTGTATTGTGTTATTGACCTGTACATCAAGTTAATGTTAAAAATTTTTAAATAATATAATAAAGGAAAGTATCTAAATTTGGTTCCAAATAAAAAACGAATTATTTTCATGAATGATATTCTTTAATAGAAGAACTAAAGTTGAAATGTAGTGAACGGGAAGGATTTTTTCTTGAACGCCATACTTTCAAAGTTTATACAAGAATTTAGTGGTGAACAACTAATTTTATTAATTACCCTCTGTATTGCCATTACCTGTTTTACAAAGCATTAAATATTTGTCTCCTACTACTTTCAACTAATTTCACTAATTTTTTTCACACTTTTTGTATTCCAAACACTACTTAAAAACGGAGCAATTTTACATTAATTTTCACTTACCATTAATCAACGTAATGGACTTGGATATAAATAATTAGTATGAAATTTATAATATGAACCTAAAGCAATAGTTCCGATTATTATCGGCTAAAACTAATTGCAATTCCAGACTGATATATCTGTGCTATTGTCGCTTTTCTTTTTCGAAAGAGGTGTCTTACGCTTTTGCAATCCACGTTAGTCAGATTTGAGATTATTTATACGCAATTATCTGAAACTGCGAGCACCGCTCGTTCTTGTAGTGGGTTTAATTATTTAATCAAGTTTTTCTATTTTTTGAGCCAAATAAAAATACCTTGCAAAATACCGAGAGACAATAAAAAAATATCTTCATAGTTTATTTTGATAAAATTCAAAATAGTCCTCTATTTTGGACTAAAAATTATAAAGACACCATTTTAAACATTGTAGCCTAATTTTTCCAATTGCTGTTTATTTAATGAAATTAAAAATGTAATCTTCGAAACACACACCAATAGCGCAATAACATAAAGTGAAACAAAGTCAGTTAGTTCGATAATTGATTTTCGAAAATGCCTTAGGCAATCTCACCCGGGCAATCATCTCACAAATAACATCGCGTTATTTGTAGACCGGCGAGTCATATAACTTTATCTTATCCCGCGTGACATAAAACGGCAACTTATGTAGATTTCGCTCTCGATTTAATTCGGCGGTATATTTTATCTCCGACATCCCTCAAAGTTTGCATCGCTTTTATTACAGTTCCCCCGAACTTTCGCTAGTTGGTAACTGTTGGTCGGCTTTATTGGTTTACTAATTTTTGCGGAAATAAGTTTCGCCCGCGGTTGTTTCGTTAATTGATTTCGGAAATTAAGACCGATGCTTGAGAACATATTTTTTTTATTTACTTGTATTATGTAAGTTATAATCTACCCTTTCATTACGTATTTTGTTATTAATACATCTATGCCGTCACATTTAGTTCAATTAAAACTGGCTTGACTGAAATGGCCTAAAACTTTTTATACAACGTAAAATAATTTAATCTGGAGCAAATATATCAGTAACATTGAATAGGAATCTATGCAAATATAGCATAAATCTGATCACAACGAAATAAAATTGTATGCTTTCCTAACCATTGATAAATAGTACTATTCTACTATTCCAATATTTTTGACTTCTTTTAATTTTTATTTAGCGGCAAAACAATTTTAAATTTATCATAACAAAAAAATGTAGGGAAACATGTGTCATGGGCAATAAATAAAAATATATTTGATTTTCCTATAAAGAATAATATTAACAATTGGATTAAAATAAATTCCCGAAAATTAAATAAAATTTATTTGCAACTTCTGGCCATCTAAATTTTTGGATGACGGTTGCCGATTACGTCAGATGGATTAACAAAATTTAGGGTATTATTCGAAATTCACAAATATATTTATATCTTACTGTTGGGTAAAAAATTTACGTCACAGATTTCATTAAAACAGTACATAGCCCAAATAAATATACTATATAATGTAATACAAGGATGAAGGGAAAACAATTACATTTTCAAAATAAAACAGTTTAGTTTTTGGTCTGAAAAGTTGAAGGCACTCCTTTTTTATCGAGGGAAGGTAATTTGATCATTAAAAACTTAATGCATGTGCCAATATTTATAAAAAATGACGAATACATTTGGCGATAATTTTGTAGAAATTCATTATTGACAATTAAATGAAACTACGTGATGCAGTATTATTTCTACTTTTTTTTAATTTCTTTACCAAAGATCTTTGCTAATAGCCCACCTGAAGATGTTGTAATACAACGAAACCTAGGTCGTGGTAAAGAAATTTAAAACAAGTAGAAATAATAATACGTCACGTGTTTTCATTTAATTGTACATAAAATGAAGCAAAGGAAGTGAGTACAAACACAAGTACAAGATGATATACACTATTTTTATTTTTATTTAAATGTGCCTGCGCCTTTTATAATTAAATAAACCTACATTTTTTTAAAGAAGGACAACATTCCCAATTTGAACTTGGTAATAAGGAAGATGATAGGTGGCATTAACGCAACGTGAAACAATATTTTTAATAATGTTGCTTATCTAGCTTCATTGCATAAATGAATCTACAGAGATATAACTTTAATAACAAGCGAACGAAATTTGAAAAGGTGTTCGAATTTAATTATTGTAAGGAAACCAAAGAAAAAAAAGGATTGAATAAAATATACCCATCGAAGTGTAAATTAAAAGAAATTAAAAGTAGAGAATCGTTATGGGACAACTTTGGTAGGAAAATAAGATTTTGGGAATGGGATAATACTCTTGCAATCGTATACTGATAGAATTAATTTTAATAGGCAAATGGGACTTAAGATTTTGACCTTAGTAACACTCCTCGTGTTCTGGATCTTCTTCACATTTACATACTCTACCTATTGTCCTGTTATTGGCTACTACGGAGGAAAATTTTAATTATAGCTAAAATATAGGAAATATAAAAATATATCATATCAATTCAAGGCAGAACAAAAGTTAAAAAGTAAATATATAGACATTTTATGGACAGTAATTTAAAAGGGATTTAAAAAAAATCGTAACGTTGGTATTCATTTGTTGATTATTAGAATAATACAAAATCATTTACAGAATGAGGAATGTAATCAATTATATGCTGCTGATTATTGCTTCTTGCATTTTACGCAAATAAATATCACAACTTTAATATTATTTCTGGAAACGTAATGTTAGGAAATAAAGTACATTTCATTGTATATTTATATATATATATATATATATATATATATAATGTACAATTTTTAGAAAAATTAAAATTTTAATTCTTAGTTTAAAATGCCATTGCTAGATTGCAAAATCATTGCGGACGCCGTCGCGTGTAACAATGAGGTATTAATAAAAATGCAGACAAAATTATTTAGTTTTCCAAAAATCTATAAAAAAATAATTTGTACCTCAAGAATAAAGACAGAAAAACTATTTACTTTAAACAAAGTCTTCAATACCTGATATAAAACAATGCGCATTGTATTACGCATTGCTTTTCAAAATTATAAAATTGTCAGTATAACTCGCGGGATCAATACAAACGACACTTGTTTCGCGAAAATCGAGTAGGATATTTGCTATAAGAGAAAATACTTGCCCATTGGGAAACGTGTCACGTGATGTCGTTATCGCGTCTCTCTGCTGAAAATTCCAAATATTTTTTCGAACCCCATTTTCAGTCCAAGAGTTTTCCAATCCCTTTGGCGTACATTAAAAATATCTTAACCATTCTCCAATGTATCTATATGAAGTGTATAAACAATATGTCTGCAAGGTAAGTACATTCTTCCATATTAATCACATAAACGTAAACATGACGTAGAGCTTTTTACTTAAGGTGTAAGAAGTAAAACTTTACTTCTAAGACTATAGAAGTAAAGTTTTACTTCTTTATTCTTATGTAAAAAGCTTAACGTCACGTTTACGTTATGCGCATAAGAACGTATTCACTTAGAAAACAATGTTACTTTATTTATTAATCGATTTGCAAGAACAGGTTGGTGAAACAAAGATTTTCCATGAATTTCCATTTTAGCTATAAATTTATCATTCAGTAATAATTATCATCTTGTATAAAGTTATCTATAAACATTATTGTTTATCAAACATGCGCAATGTTACTCATATATGAAACTAAAACGTGTTTCGATTCATTTACAAACTAGTACACGACTGTAGCGTTGCGCGTTATCTCGATTCCTGCAACGTTATATTTAATACATATTTACGGGACATGATCTGAGGTTATTTGTATCTTAATAAGAAATATTTCTTCACAAAATTAAACATATTAGACGAACAGATGTATATCGTGAAATACCCAACCTTCACATATTGCACGTCTTTAAGTAAAAGCTATTCAATACCAAATAAATAGTAGATTGGAAAACATATGACGATAACAGTTATTTTAATAGTTTTTAACGCAATATTGACAACCGCTTGCTATGAGGACGTAATTTTGATAAAAACTATTCTGAAACGATTGACGTCATTACGATAGTTTCAGAGATTGCCAGATTATTTGGCAGTAATCTGGTATGACCTGGTCATCACGTAACATCTCATATATTTTTCGGTGTAAAACATGTAGTCTCATAATTAATTATTACACTATTAGACAGTTATTAACCAGCTGTAGATTGCTATGTTGAGGATATACAAGTTGATTTGATTTTGTTAAAATAATTAAAGATATCGACAAATATATTAAAGAATGAAAATGTAATAAAAGGAAATTTTATTTAAAAAAATATTTTTAAGCATTTTTATTTTGTATTTTTTTCATCATTATTTAAGACTTATTATGTTAACAGATATTATAATGGTATGATATATTCTCATTAAGACAGTATAGTCTTGGAATGAGTGATACCTATAATCTGAATTTGAAAGTGTTTGTCTGTTTTTTTAATTATCAACCCCGCAACCGTGTGAAAAGTTTGCTATTATATTTGACAGGTATATAATAGGGTATAGAAATTAAGCCAACTTTTATATAGAACCAAGAATAATAATACTATATAAAACATATTTCAGTAATTTTTACTAAATGACACCTAAACGGTTAGATATTTTTTAAAGCTTAATACAGACAGTTTGTAATTAAAATTACCATATTAAATAATTATGATCTAAAGAAAATTTCTGTAACTTGATACTTGATATTTTAATAAATAATTAAAATATAGGTTAACAACTAGTAGTACAAAACATGAAAAAATGGAACCTCTCGTATTTTAAAATCGATTTCATCCATATGCGTGTTTCCATAGTTTAAAAGCCACATGTGTAACTAGCGACCAAATTATTTTCTTTTTTGAATACAACAGACGAAACCGACAAGAAGACAGACCGTGTCAAATATATATATATATATATATATATATATATATATATATATATATATATATATAAAAGTATATACATAATATGTTTTGATATGTGTAACGTATTTTTTTAAAGAAATTTAATGTTAAACTAAAGGCCCAAATTTCTATGCTAATATGTATTGAAATAGAAGTATACAGCACAGCATGTTTCAATATTAATTCGATTTATTCACTATGCTGCAAGGTCTGTGTTCAATTTAAAACGAAAATCCAACCCTAGTGTAACGAATTCAACCCTCATTCCTATTATATTTACTTATATAACCCCACATTTTTGGAACACTACATTTTCTCATACCTTACTACATTAAAACATATTTTATTTCACAAAATTAAAAAATAATATGTACAAACATAAAAAAACTATCTTCCCTGACCCAGCACACTCAGGAAAAAATTACCAAAAATCAAATAAATAGTCACCCTCAACACACTCACTAACAACCGTTATTTCAACCGTTTCCCCAATGGAACATTAACCGACGCACCCTTAATTCGACGGTGTGATTTTAATTAAAGCAATTCTATAACGGTCGACCTCATTTGAATAAGTTCAGAGCATGCTACGCTGCCGGATTATACGGCCACGAATTTGGCTGATAACAGCTGATCGTCCAGTAATCTCTCAAATGTATAATTTTGTGGATTCAAAATGTTAAATTTGTAGCCACGTTGTTAATGATGACGTTATTAGACGGGATTGGAATATATAATTCATAGTTCGCACGGTTATTAGTGCTTGAAGCACTGTGGATTGCTGTGGCTAAGGCGATTTATAAGCAATTTAAAATAGTCGTGAAACCGTCTGTTCTACTGATCTTTCTAGGTATATAATAAGTCATGATTAACTTTCAAAATTAATGTACATGAGAGACATTTTATTAGGGTTTCATACCTGGAAAGGAAAAAAACAGAACCTTTATAAAATCACCCACGTATTCGTTTGTCCGCCTGTCATAACCTTTTTTTCAGATTATGGCTTCACGAAGTAGCTTTACACTGGGTGTAGTAATAAAGTATGTTATACTGCGCACATCCCCGTGGCTAAAATTATTGAATTAAAATAAAAGAAATGTTTTAAATTTTTTATATATAGTTGTGGGATAACTATGACGAGTATTCTTGGTGTAATACTTTTTTAAACATTCACGATAGTAAATATAATCTGCTTACTTGACTGTATTATGACAATATTAAACGTTTATTTTTATATATAAATAACTTCAAGGCATGAAACCTTGGGTGCGCGAGTCAAACACGCACTTAACCGGTTTAATTTGCTGATATATCCAATTTATATTATATTTATATGTCAACTTTAAAAGGTAGTCATAATTACCTTAATTCCGTTTTATAACTGATCATGATGCCACTAATGTGAATAATAGCAAAAAAAAAATTTTCTGTTTAAAAAAACGTTTATTGCTTACTTTAAATTATTTTGATCTAGATTTATTACTACAGTCAAAACTTTGTAGATTTTTTTTCAGAATGGAGAATATGAAACCAATATAAAACATAAATATACAAAAAAATTCTATATTTTATTGTAATTATAGTCGATATCACATAATATCACTTACATGAAATTATTAGATTTATTTCTAATAATATATTATACCGCACTACTGAAATATAGAGCAAATTTAAAGGAAAATATTGACAACTATAAAAACTATATCGACGAATCAATTCATTCTCTACTAAATAAACATTCAAATAAATTTATGGACAAATTTCAATAGACAGATTAATTTTCTGCAAAAGTTTACGGCCAGTTACAATTTTGTTTAATCGCTTGTATTAAACTCGAAGTACCATTCAATAATCTTCATATCTGATAATGTTTTCGGACCATAATAGATTTTAGATCTTTTATATGAATAATTTAGTTTAACTTTGAAGGTGATTTCGAAGCGATTATTAGTTTCTGAGACCCGTAAAAAACATTTCAATGAAATTATTATTTGCTAATATTACAATGTAACTAAAATAAAAGTTAGGAAATTTTGAAGGTCGATAACGTTATAACAAAATGTGGCTTGTTACTTTTAGATCCAATTTATATTTCTCCAAATGAATTAGACTCGTATATATATATATATATATATATATATATATATATATATATATATATATAGATATATATATATATACATATATGTATACGACCGATATATATATATATATATATATATATATATATATATATATCGGTCGCCTAAGGTCTTTCTACGTATAATGAGGATAAGGGAATATTCTTATCAGCTTTTTATACTATTGTTATCTCTTACCAGCTCATTTGTACTACATTCTTTTAGGAATTGGTTTCATACATTGAAAGCCAATTTGATTTCTAAATGGCTTTGTGAGAAAAATATGAAAAATATTTTTTTCAGTTTTTCATAAAAAATGTTTCATTTGGTTTTTAAATGAATTTGGTGTTTAAACATTTATAGTTAACAACGTTATTTAGATCAACAGTTTTCTTAAAACCGGCATGAAGTAAAAATTTTATGAGAAACTGAAGACCTTCCATCCTTGTACTCCTTCGTGAATCCAATAGAAGGTAATCGGAAGAAATACATGTAAATAAATATGTGGCAAACTTTATTTTAAGAAACATTCTATTAATATTTGCATAAATAGTACGTGGCAAACTTTAGTTCAAAATGAAAGAAGTATATAATGCCTGCAACTCGTATTAAACTAGAAACGTGGTCATAACTTCATTCCAATAATACGCCAAATTTGACTCTATTTAGGTTATACGTATCGTGGCAATAATGACATAGTTTGGAATTGCAATAGACAATTTCTTATATTACTCTTTAAACAAAGTCTACTATGTGGTATGCATCGTATTATAGTACTTATAAAATTAGTTTTGTTATGAAATTAGTTTTGAGACTTTGGTTCAAAACTCTTCCGGCGGTAAACACTCCTTCGAAACTTGAAAAAAATCCATAATTATTTATACTTAAAAAAGAACAAAAATGAAAAGAATAAAGTTAGACTTTAGGTATTATATTAAATTTACGAGAAGTATAGTATGAGAAGCACCTTTTTTAGTAGCAACAAGATGCAATTCTCTATCTGATATCTCATATTAATGTATTTGAAAAATTAAAGTTTTATATATTATTTTGTTTTCGGATAAAAGTAACGCAGTAAAGTATTTACTTTTATATTTGAAAAAAGACGCATATGAATTAATGTTTCATATCAATTACTACTACAGAAATGGCTTTTTGGTAAATTGAACTCATGACATGATTATAAATGAAAACAGTTTTTTTTTATAATCATGTCATGACTCCAGTTCACAACTATATGATTCACTGTTTTTAAGAAGTGATGAGGATAAAATGTTCAAAATGAATCTTTTGCTTAATAACATTTTATGGATATGTTAATGTATTACAGTTATTTCTGAGTCTGAATAAACAGTCTAAAAATCAATTCAATTCGACTCCACTTTTAGTTTATATCGAGTTTCTTAGCTCAAAAGAAAAAAAACAAAAAAACTTTTAGAATGTCTTACGAATCAACTAATCTATAGTAATTCGATCCCCCATTTTCGAAACAATTATTATCAAAATTACGAAAAACTATTAAAAAATTATTCGAAGTTTACGGATAAATTTTACGATTTAGTAGCTATGACTCAGTCGCATGTAATCGTTGTGTGCTCCTATATAGATTAATGTGTACGACGATATTTATGGGAAAAAGCTAGTTCAGAATAGTTTTACTAGTACTTAACAAGTTTCACTTATTTTCTGATGTGGAAAATGCTATCCAATTATCTGTTTTGCAGGGAGTACTCCTAATATATATATATATATATATATATATATATATATATATATATATATATATATATATATATATATGTACACCCATACAAGGTAAATCCTACGGTATTATGATAACATAAATAGAAGAATATTTCTCTTTTACAGAAACTTTTGAACTAATTCGATTATTGACATGTTACATATCGTAAATTTAGTATTAAGACGCGAATATTATACAATAGGTACAATTTATCACAATAGAAAATGACAAAATTTAATAAATTTCAAAATCAAACAAAGAAATTGTGTTATTCACCATTCCGTTATCCCCCTCGGTAATGTGGATATTTTCCAATGAATAACGTTAAAGACGAATTATGTCAAATAAATGGAAGAAAACTGAACCCAATGTTTGCGGATGAAGAGAATTTTATTTCTTTCACTTTGCTTTGAAAGTTACAATTAAACCCACATTTTCTAATTCAACGCGAAATACTTATATTCCAGGGCGCATATATCTGAACAATTTTATTACCGTTCTGTGCTGATGAACAAGCCATATATTAAAAATTTTATTTATTAATATATAACCACAAGAGGAGATTGAATGGCTTCTAAGAGAAAATTAAGTTCATAAAATATGAACCATTTACTTTGATATAACTTTCAAAGTTACTAAAATATTCAAGTAATCATAATGGACGAGACGCATTTAATGAAATAACCTTTTAACGTAATTATTTGAATAATTATTTTGTCATCACAGCGCAACGTCTAATTAAATTTAAAATACTGTCGGAAGATGGCTTCATCTTCCAAATCATCTAAGTTTAAAATCTATGTCACAGGGCGTAAAGTCTGTCCGTGATATAATAAAATAGACTCGTAAAGTAAGACGCAGCCCTTAACTTCCTGAGATATTCCGTCCTTAAATCTGACGTGTAATAAAAAGTTAGTTCGGTTCGTGACAGCGGTAAAATCGACAGGTATTAAAGTATTAATTGCGAAAGTTTGCTTTGCACCTCCGAAATGGCAGACAGATATTCAGCGAAACTGCAAATTGAAAGATCAATTTACATGCTCTAATTTGCTTTGTAGAAATGTTCAAGGATTACTGTCATTAAAAACACTCTGTGACGATGAAGTTGATCGAATTAAAAAAGTACGCTCCAAAATTATAGAAAGCACATATTTTAATTACATGTAGAAGTTGAAGATTAGCTTAAGGAAAAAAAGTGATAAATAAAACTTCAGTCTCATCCGACTGGCTGGGATATTTTAAAAATATTTCGGCCGCCGTTTACCTCTACGGTCTTCACGTCAATTTAATTTGTTTCTGTATATTTTTAACCCAATAGTTTAAAGCTCCATAAAAAACATGTTCTTACTAAATGTAATATACTTTAGTCTAAAATTTGTAGAAACTATGTGGCTAAACGCTCGAAATAAAATATTAAAATTAGTGTTTTAGGATCAATATTAAAAGAGAGATTGATCTAACTTCTTCGAAAGTCAATTAGGTAAGAGGGGCTTTTAAGTTTTGACTTTAACGATATAAAGAAAAGTATTTTTTTCTCAAAAAATATAGTTAATCGAAAGATGACTATTATAGAAAAACCCTTTCTTTACCTGTACCAAAAATATAATTAGATTTTTTATGAAATAGGATTCAAATGAATTAGTTTTTATAAAAATTTGGACATTTTTTTCCCTCTGTAGATATGTATTTGTGCGTACGTTTTAACCGACTAACTAAAAATACTCATAAAATATACGGAAGTCGAAATGTAACAATATGTGTATTTTATCAGTTTATGTCGAGCACTGTCATTACTGTCAGTTTCTCACATTATTGTATATCGTTGGTCAATTCGTTGAACATTTTTTGCCAGAAAAGCTAAAAACCTTATCAAAACTCCGAATATTACACAAGAAAATAACCTTTATGCATTTATATGTTGATACTTATTTTATTTCTCATTCTGAGAGCGTAATTTGATTACGTCTCAGAAAAGAACATATTTTTTTCTTAGTGATAAATTAAAACGCAAGGATATATGTAATCGCTATGTACTAATAGAAAATCAATTTATTGTGCAAAACCGATACTTGCATACTTAAACCCTTACCTATTTTAATACTATAAGTAAAACATCGAAAAGCATTGAAGATGGTAGTAGACAAAAATATCATAACCATTGTGCTATTCCATCTTTAGTTCTTGTTACCCATGGTCGGTAAAATAATACTCCTACCGCATATTTCTATCAATATTCAACTGACAATATTTTATAAAACGCTTTTGGTTACCGTTACTCTATTACTCCCTTTGGAAATGTGGTGAAAGCACCCGTTGTGATATTATCACGTATTTATACCTAAAAAAAAATTTTTGGACGCTATCTGAAAACTATTTTATTTAGATATATGTTATTAAATAAATTCCAGTTTTATTTGCACACAATATATGATTCATTCCGTTTATAATAATTAAAATAAATTTTATTTAGCCGTATATTAGTGCTAAATGTAATATTCCCCTTCAATATTATTTATCTATTTCAGAATTTGTTCGTTTGCAATTACAATCTTACTTTTATATAATTAGAAGTCATACGTTTGTCTTGGCCATAATGTTATAAAGTAATTTGCATTAATTACAAATAAATGCATGTGTAATAAATAAAATATTATCTTAAGAAATAAAACCAGCAGAAAAAAGACAACGCCTTACAGGATATTTTTATTGTGAAACAATTACTCAAATTAGGTAAAAATAGAAGAAAGTGTAAGTATTAAGCTTTCGAAAACGGTAATTTTTTTAATCATGTGCATATATGACAGTTTTAAGTTTGTATGGCTTTGTTTTTTATTACAATACATTTTATAATAATCTGAACGAAAACTGAGGTTGTAACAAAACTTAAAATTATTTCCACGTCTTCAATGTAATTGCGGAAATAAGTTATCGCACGTCCAAATTTATGGTTTAATAACCACTAGAACAATGAAAGAACACATTTCTCTTTTTTAAACATTCAATTAAAATTAAAACATATATATCAAAATATTATTGGAAAATGAAATGAGCTAAAAAAATACAAGTGACGCATAAATAATCAAATTTCTAATTAATAATATAAATATCAATTAATTTTGGCTGGCGTAATTACGATAGGCAGATCGCATAATTTATACGTCTCATTGAAGAAAAAATATTACATATATGTATATCACATATCATAGTATTTTTTTTTACTGATACGTTTCTTTAAGTTTTCTTGAACAAAGAGTTGTTTTAAAAAGCAGGTTAATCGAGAAAACAAATACTTTAAATACGTATTTGATAAAAACATTTTAGACCACATCAAATTTTGATGTGACTTAAGTCAATGTACGGTACTTTTAATGTAGAAATCAGCATATGTAATTAATTTTGACACCGATGATTATATATGAAAATGTATTATGGATTACCCAAAAAATATATGAAGAAAATTAATGTCATTGTAGCGCAATTACCGAGAGTATTTGAGAATTTTAAGAAAAAGGATAAGGGAAAAAACAAAAGACAGTATTTGATGATAACACATTTGTTAAAAAAAATAAATGTGATATTATTGGGATGTTTGAGATAGAATGTGTAAAAGTTAAAGGCATATACCAGTCAAATGGATGAAGGACACGCATTAATTTAGATTTCCGTAGTAATGTTTTCTTCTATACTTATACCTCGTTATAAAGTTAAACACAAACCGTGTAAATTTTTCAAGTTATTTGCAACGAAGTTATCTTTGTAGTCATTTTCTCTGAATTCCTAGTATGTGTAAATAAAATAATGTTGTATTTACTAAAGGCATACTTCCAAAGAAACGCTGTGTCTGAAAATGTAACAAAATATTTTTATAAGTACTTTACAAGATCTCTTCAATAATAGTTCACTCGATATTCCAACCGTTTTTATCATTCGACTTCGAAACCCCTATAAAAATAATAATTGGTACAAAATATGATGAAGCTCAAGTGACTTCTAAGACTATAATTAAAAAACCTATTCCGATATTATTTGAGCCAATTGTATTTGTAACCAAATGTAAATTGATTAAAAGAGCGGATGTGTTAGAAGCCGAAAACGTAGATACCATATGTGAAGATCTATGTATTTGGGAAGCAATCAATTAAAATATATCAGGAACAGGCAACAAAGCACTCTATCATCATCGATCATGATGAAAAATAGTTAACCTCGTATAAATATCTACGTTTTACAAATGATCTTCTTTTACTTTCATTATCTGTGAAGCCATGATGCTTCTGAAATTTGAAAATTAATTGGACTTGACATTATATGCTGATATTGGTAATGAAAAATAAAAAAACCAGTTCCGTATACAGTTATCAACATTCGCACAAGGCAAACTGGAACTTGTTTTGATCGTAAGTTTAATTCTCTGTAAATTGGTTAGCCGTAATTTGAAACTTCCTCGCAAATTCAAACTTGTGAGTAACGTTCATCGGTTTGCCTTGATCTATAAAAAACTTAGCTTTCAGCTACAATGTTTGATTACGAGAAAGTCAATAAACTGCCATAAGCTCTCTGAGGTTTTGCCCAACTTTCAATCCCAATGGAACCGCATTAAGTAATGAAATATGGAGACTGATTAAGTAGAGATCGTTAAATAACTTTTGAGCTCCAGGTCATGTTGGTAAGGATCTGAATATGCCCAATATTCCCTACGAATTCCCGTTCAGCGACACTGGTTTGTCCCAACTTTGATGGCCAAAATTTCTTGTTGGGAACAATTCGCGCGATTTCAATTAGCGGTGCGTAATATACGAGGGCAGATAAATACGCGTCATATAGCAAAGTCATATATTATTGAAGTCGTAATTTAAAACCGCAGCGTGTGTGTGAAGCACAACTGAATGCCTATTGATATTTATATGCGTGTGTGCTAACGACGTTTATTACATCTGCGGATCCGCTGTTACGATAACTGCTTGTGCGGTTTCTATTAATATTGCGCGACGTAACTTTAGACTAAAAAAGGGGTTTTATTTTAGTAAAATCGAATATTCTAAAAAATGTAAAAAACTTATTGATGAAACTTCCATATTTAATGTTTTTCTGTCTGCTATAATATTAGCAGATATTTTAATATCTTTAATATATTACATGCGAACGTAATTTTGACTAGACGTGGGTCTTGATTGTCAACAATGAAAATCAAATAAAATAATAAATGTGAAATAATTCTCGTAGCGAGAAGAAAATGAACATTTATATATGAATATATTTTGGACACAATATTCTAGAAGATTTATTTAACTTGTTTGCCAAAAAAGTCTGCAGGAATTGTGCTTATATTGTGAAATTTGTACATTTTTGTAGTTACTTATCTTTATGTTAAATCATCTATAAATTAATATTTCTTTTTGAATTCAACATACATATATAAACAGCGATTAAGAAGGAATTTTTAATAATAGAATAAATCATCACACTAGGGCATAATAAATGAAAGTATGCAAGAACAAAAATTTATATTTAGACTCCGAATGGAAACTTATTTTTGGGTAGTATTTTCCAATTATTTGTTGACATGGAAAAAGCATTAATTAAGTAAATATTACACTATACGATTTTTTACTATGAACGTATACGATCATTGAGCCTGCCGCAACGGTATTTTACGACTTAGGCTCTTTCTAATCCTTGTGAAGCTCGAACTCCTGCTACTACTAAATTGTAATAAACGTGTACACAGTATCCGCTTAATGATATTTCAGAGTGACATTTTGCTTCCAAAAAAT
Organism: Druceiella hillmani; assembly: GCA_039881145.1. Taxonomy (NCBI): domain Eukaryota; kingdom Metazoa; phylum Arthropoda; class Insecta; order Lepidoptera; family Hepialidae; genus Druceiella; species Druceiella hillmani. The sequence continues at coordinate 9,239,969 of JAYKKI010000093.1, forward strand.
ATTTTTCAAAATTTTATATACATGTCTTTTTTAACAACTTTTATATTAATATTCTTCAATTAATTCCCTAACAAATTTATTGTCTGTGGCTAATTCTTTATAAATTTTTCTCATTTTGTTAATTGTAAAACTTTTTATAAAAACATTATTTTTTCAAATAATTGTTTGCCATTTTAACCTGAAATTTATATGCTAAGAAAGTTTAGACAAAAAAATCAGTCAAGTTTAAAGTGCACTCGAGATCGGGCATTTCGTATCTATAATTTTCCAATAAATTTATTATAAATTATTAATTTTAATGAAATATTTTGAAATAGAAATTGATATTGTTACTTTTCTACTGTTTGTTGCCAAAGTTTGTTCTAAAATAGCGGAATTGTGTAAAATATATGTATATATTTTGAACTCCATACGGGCAGCAATGTATAGACGACAATGAAATTGATTACGTAAAATTGGAAAAAAAACTAAAAATATTTATGTACACCATGATTAAATTTCTCAGAAAATATGAGGTTCTTATTAAATTTTTGATTCGTATTGCCAAAAATGAGTTTCCACGTTCTTGTAAATAGCGCGATAATTGAATTACATTCTAGGCTCACTTGTAATTATCATGGATGTACTTCTATTTAGTCCTTCTTTTTCTTTTTTTATATAAGAAAGGTTTTTCTTGTGCATTTACTGTCGTTTGGTGGAAATTATTTGCTCATACTAATAAGGATAATTTAGAAAATATTTAAATCTTTAATATCGTTTTCTGAATATAAAAATCATTAACTTATGACTTCATTTTATTTTCACTGAACGGCAAAAAATACTGAAGATTGAAATCGAAATTTATTTTATGAAATTTAACTATTTAATAAAATTTACAAAATTAGTTAAGGCTAAAGAAAGTTTATTATTTGCTGCTCATGTATCCCAATAATATTATCTTTTTTCCACATCTATAAATTACCTACAATTAGAGTATTTTAGAAACAACTACGTCAAATCAGAATTCCACTTAAAGAAGAAAATAGTTGTTAATAAAACAAAATTTTAAAGCATTGATAAAGAAATTGCCGTGTTAATATGTTTCATTTTAACTGAAAGTATTAATCGAATTTACTATAGCTTTTGTATGAATTTGCGAAGAGAAAGTACGTAAACATATATGCATAGATTGCCTCATTCTGAATAAAACTGTATATATACATTAAAATTACCAATAAAATTAAAAAATATAAAGTATATTAGTATACATAACATTTATATATTTTTTAATTTTATTTTATGAACCAAATTATCCGAATATCACTTATTTTCTATTGTGATCTAATTTTGAACTCCTTAAAAAGAACAGAAATTATTTTTATACAAAAGAATCGTTCTAGTTAAAAATTTTGTAAAATAAGTTTAAAATGCAATATTTATGTTATTATCAGGTTTATAAAAAAATATCTATTTAAATAAATATATATTATTACGGAAGAATTTGTTACGTAAAACTTGTAGTGCAGAAATTTATTAGATTGAACACTTTAGAATTTGTGATTAATCATTAAATTCTTTTGTTAACACTAACAAAATTAACATAAAAATACATGAATACATCCATTATTAACATTATTCAAAACTACTCACTTATTCATTCAACAGCCAAGATAGTTTCGCCATTCCTTCTAAATAACCACAATTTAAAAAAAATCAAATTATTGCTGAAGATAAGAAAACTAATTTTATTGCATTAATTCAGTTCAACCTTATTTAAATACACTTAATAACTTAATCACTGGTTTACCTACAGAACACGGACCATACTCTTACTCTATTCAATTTAATGCATGACTTTATAAAAATAAATGCGCACTCACATTTTGTTTAATTATTTTATTAAAAAATTTACCGCGCTTAAAACGCGATTTATTATAAAAAAGAAATAAGTTAAAATTTTAAGTAATATTTGAAATGAAAAAAAATTACTAGAGCCGTTATAAATTATATTTGATTATCAGGCGAAGAGAGCGATAGTCGGGTTTCGTAAATAATCGCGCTGGGGAACGGCATACAGTTCAACCCTCCTAGTGTAGAAGCTCACTGCGAGCATTTCGGTTGGCAACGCTCTCTATCGTATGATTCTCGTAACGGCGGCCGCTGCTTGCTTCGACGCATGCGTCAATTCCAGCCCTCCAAATACGAAAGCATCCGTCTACATAGGAAGCTCTACGTAGCAGAAGCGACAATCGAGAGCAATTCTCGACATCTTTGCTTTTAGAATGCGTATCACTTTTGCTACATATGTACGAGTATATCGCGGAGGCATGCGTTTCATTTTTATATTAAGACTTCCATTTATTTCTATTTACATAAGATGCAAGCGAATTTTTCTTGTCAATTTCTAATATGAAAATGTGTAAGAACGCTTTCCCAATATTTGAATTGTTTTAGTCGCGATAATTTCGGCGTTATAATTTCCTTTTATATTTTGAAAATGTGCAAAAATGTAATACATACTAATAATAATAAAAATATATTCGTTATGCTATTATCGTTTAAAAAATGATATAACATTGATACGGACAAGTAGATAGAATTAAATATTTATCTATATTGATAATTAAAAAAAAAAATACTTGCGTGTAACTAATACAGTAATATTCCGTTTGTGCAATGATTTAAATTTTACCTCTCACTCAATGTGAGATCTACGCACGTATTAATTAGTAGTGAAAATCATTATGAATATATACATTTATCAAATTTTTTCAGATCGATTATATATTAGAATTGTTGATATTTTCAATATGTATAGTATGCCCCAGTCGATCGTGAAACACTTTGAATGTTTCACGTCATTTCTGCGGTCGATTGATGGATCTGGTTTTGTGCACATTTGCCGACCTAAATGGTCGCATGAGACTTTGTCGCGGAGTACGAGGGGCCATGCGGGCGGATACCTATCATCTGGTTTATCTGAGTATGTCAGTTTTATACACGTTTAATGACATGAGCATTAGATAAAATTGAAAAGAAGTTTATTGTTTATATATACTCAAAAAACAATTTTTTTATAGTTGATTGTTTTCTTTTATATTATTTTCACTCAATAAAAAGTTCATAGGTATTGTTTTACCTAGCTTTTAAATATTATTTCATTTATAGAAAAGTGTTTAGTCTTTCGCTTCAGAGTGCTGCCGGCATAATATATAACCACATAAATAAAACAGAAACTGAATTGAAACCTCCATACACATTTGCTGCAATCGATATAATAACATGGTAACTCTACAAATATTCATAAACTAGTAGTTCATAATTCAAATTAAGTTTTTTATTATTATTTTCTAGTTCTTTTTTTTGGAATCTATTTATTTTAGAATTTAGGTCAAAAATTAAGTAAATACCACAGAAACATTATAATTGAATATAGGGCGAATCTATTTTTTCTATATATTTTTACTATAGATCAGCTTAAGATAAAATAGATAAGATTAGATTTGTTTTCAACGACTAATAGTAATTATTTTTTATTTAAACTGTTGTTTTAAGATTTAAAAAAAAACAAAGAAAAAAAAAGAAGTAAGATAATATTTTCTTCAACTTATACATAAGGAAATTCATTGACAAATCTATTGTTGTCAATTATTATCTGACACTGACAACAATAGAAATTTCAAATAACATTTTTGAAGCATTCGCTTCGTTAATAAAATGTGTAACCAATAATGCGGTTTTCGTGAACTATATTCCCCGATAGTAAAATGTAATGTATGTAAGTACGTATATAGTAAGTTGTAGATTAGTTCTAAATTTGCTTTACATATGCCTTAATCAATTACAAATTCTGTACCAGTAATTGAATGATATAAACCACGATCATAAGTATATCCATTTGAAAATTCGTGTCATGTTGATGTGTTTTTATTATACAGGTGTCCAGTGGCAGATTTCAAAGTTTGAACAAACATAGTTTCTGAACACATAAGAGGGGCGCGGGGGGCGTCGTTAGAAGCGCAAGCGGTGCGGATATTTTAGTAGCCATGGAACAGTGGAGTGGAGAGCAACGTGTTTTTGCCGTCGAGGTGTACATTTTGAGTGAATTTTCGCTGTCTGTAGCACGCCGTCGATTTGATAATCGTTACAATATTCGTCGATTACGTCATGGACCATCGATCAACCTCATTCAGTCATGGATAGCAAGGTTCAGAGCTACAGGATCAACATTAAATATGCCCAGGCCAGGACCTACACCATTGGTAGCCACGGTTGAAAATGTCGAGCGTGTTATGGTTTCTATCGTTGAAAATCCCCGTTTATCACTGCGCACACGTTCATCGATATTGGGAATTCCGAAATCAACTTTACAGGTAATAATGCAAAAAAAGCTCAAGTTCCATCCATATAAAATTCAAATTGTTCAAGATTTACACGATTCTAACTTTGAATTAAGAAAAACTTACGCGGAGGTGATGTTGCTGAGATTTCGTACTGCTACCCGGATGGTCAACATATTCTTTAGTGACGAAGCTCACTTTTACATTGGAAGATATGTGAATAAGCAGAACTTTCATTACTGGGATATCCACAACCCAAGACAAATGCATCAAGAGCCTTTACATAAGCCTAAAGTAGCAGTCTGGTATGCCATGTCTGCATCTGCAATCATAGGGTCTTATTTCTTTGAAAATCAACGTGGCCAAACTGTAGCTGTGAATTCGGAGAGATATGCCCAGATGTTAAATGACTTTTTCAGAGTAGAACTACAGAATGGTCCATCCTTCAACCAAAACACATGGTTCCAGCAGGACGGGGCCACAGCTCACACTACTAATGTGTCCATGAATACAGTGCGGAAGTTATTTCTAGAAAAAAACATATCCCGAAACGGTACCGTACCGTGGCCACCTAGGTCACCCGATTTAAGCCCATGTGACTTTTTCTTATGGGGATACTTAAAATCCGAGCACTGTGACACAACTGAAAGAAAATATTCGAACCGAAGTCAGTAGGATACCCCAGTCGCTCTGCAAACGCGTTTTTGAAAACATGCGTGCTAGACTCGAAAAGTGTGTCAGACTCGATGGCTTGCATTTGGAAAAAATGGTTTTTAAAAAATGAAATCCGCATTTGTTGTTATAAAGTTAAAATAAACCTACTTTGTATTAGAGGTGTAGTTTTTTTTTTACAATTTTTCAAACATTGAAAACTGCCACTGGACACCCTGCCTGTATTTTAGAGATATTGCTAAAGTAAATTAAGTTTTTTTTACGTATACATTTTTCTAATAATTTCTCTTAATACTGCTAAAAAAACATTGAAGGAATAAAGTTGGATGCTGTTGCTATATATAAGTTACATTAAATAATTATAACTGAAAATCTTACTTAAATGCCTGCTCTTGTATGGATCACTGTCAAAACAAGATCGGGTTTGGATAATATAGCTCTTATATTTCTATAATATAGGTACAATGATGGACCCCAGATTTTACCGTATGGTGGTGAGTCAGAAGGTGGTGAAACGAAATCTTCATTTATTTACGTAACCGATTCTCATAAAATTTTAACACATGTACTCAGTTCCCAAGAAAATGAAACCCTATGAATTTCAACCTTTTATCCATATATACTAATACTGCAGGTGTAAATAGTATTTTAGTTTTAGATCAGAAATTAAGCCACGGAACTCCGGTTCCAAGTCAGAAAATTTGTGGAGATACTACCTGCTTAAATAATCAGACTTTACGATTCGCTATTTTGAAATTAATATTGCAGATTTTAAGCATACATTCTGCCAGTAAATTCCGAATGTTAGTTCCTCAGCCTGATATTGCGGTGATATTACATTTTTGTTGATAATGAAGAATATCTCTGTCAATAATCAACGAATATGGTTTGATTTTTTTTTCGTTATATAGCCCCGATTCCGTCCCATCCCAGCCCATTATTAAAATAGTTACAATTTGACCATGGAAATCAAAAGTTTACCATGATATACTTCGAATTGGTGCCAATTTAAATATAGTACTCATCCCTATATATGTGGATGTGTATGTATGTCAGTAGGAAGGGAAATTGATTTGAAATTGGGGCAGAAATAAAGTATACATAAGATTTCATGGATAACAGATTTCAAACAGTAACACTTACAATGAATTTCGATATAGATGTTAAAGTAGATAATATGACTTCTGTATTCATATATTAAAGTTGGATTTTACTTTCCAATATTTAATTCATTCCAAAATTTAGTTACGTAGGTGATGAGAATTTTTTTATTTCATCGTCAAAATTTCATGAAGAACATTTCGTCAGATGATTTTAATGTATGTTATAGATAATGTCAAAAAGAGAACCCTGGTCAATGAGCTTACAAGTGTTTTAATTTTTTTAAAGTTTAGAAGAGAATTTAATCAGTAGATATTTTAGTTTCAAGTTAGGGGAATTTCGAAATATTTAAGAATTTACAAATATTTCATTTAAACTTTGCATTTTCAAAAAGATTTTCCACTAAAATTCTTTATTTAGAGATAAAATAGTTTAAAGGGAAGATTAAATGTGTCAAGGTTGGCCGTTTGGTTTAACGGCTGGCCGTTTTTTTTGTTTAGTTTAAAATATTTATCTAATAATGTTTGTATTTTAAACGCATTATTCAGAAGAGTCTACTCAGTGCCATATTAACTAGTTAAATTTTTCTGAACCGACTATATTTACTTTAGGCATAAAAGTGATGATTAATAAAATATTAGCGCGAACCAATAATATGATAAGTATTTTGAAACCATGTAAATGGAATGATTGAATTAGCTTTTTTATTTTTGCTGTATAGAGGTGATATTCCTTTTAAACAACCTATATAAAAATTGGAAAAATGGAACATTCATTAAATTAGTAAAGCTATTTTCTGTTAATAATAGAAATTTTTGGGAGCACCATTGATGTAGAAAATCTCAATCTGGTATAATAGAAGAAGCCCATGACATGCGTTAAAAACATTGGTATTTTTTACATCGCCGTGTAAAGTATCATATCCAAGCTTATTAGGGAATGACCTCAGTAAAACAATTTTTGTTTTTTAAATGAAAATTCTAAAATATGCGAATCAAGGAGAGATGGATGATTAAAACCGCGATCATTGTCAATGAAACAATGTATAATTTTATGTTACTTGCATAAATAATTGTTTAATTGAACAATTTAACAGATTGTAGTAACATTTACATAATATTTGTATATACTTTTATTGTTACTTTAATTATTTTATATTTTTATTGGAAAACCTGAATTATTTGTATAGGGAAAAAATAAGGTAGTGATGTATTTATTATTTTTATTTGCTTTTTAGATTCTCCTGCAGCTAGATGTTGTGGTATTAACAATAATTTCATACAATATTACATGACTTCTCAGCCACATTTATTAAGTGATTAAATATTTACCAATATATTTTAAGTATCCAGCGCCCCACAAAAAGTTGCAGTAAATAACTCAATGAAGGAATACAGAATGATTTGAATAAAATTCACCACAAATAGTCAAACGGATTCATATGTTCGCACGAGAACAAGCGTTATGCTGGATCAAATTCACACGATACATAATGACTACTGTAAGTCATTATGTTATGTAAATACAAAAATCGTATAATACATAATTAATTTATTGATAGACATTTTGTAATAAAAAAATTAAACTCAATAAAAAAATAACATTATTCATATATTTTTATATGATAATAGAAGCTTCGTAAAATGTTTCATCTATTCCACAACGATATTTCTGTTTACTTTGATAGCATTATGTCGCTATATTTATATTAGTAAACACTGACAATAAGCTTGACCACCTTGACAATAAGCATTAATTCAATTAGAATTCATATTTCCAAAAAAAACCTAATATTGGCCTTATATTCTCACGGCAATAAAAAGCCATCCTTTATATTACGCACGCTAACCAATCAGTCATCGAAAGTATACGATTCAAAACTCGCATTCATACACAGTCAATACGAGTAATTCCTAATTTGAAAAATCGTTGCTGATACATGTATGTAGAATACCATGTAGTGGATGTTTTGAAGGTAATCATAACACTAAAGGCCCACCGATCAACAAGAGTTACACGAAAGCGAGTTTGCGATATTTGCTAACCTGTTTAACCGCAATATAAATCCACGCTTCGTCACCATTACTGTTATAGTAATAATTTCATACACAAAATAAGTTGCTTTAATTGATATCTTTTATCATTTATTTTGAAATTAATTATCGATAGACGTTTTGTGTTTTCTTTTTTGTAAATTATGTCTCTTAATATTCCGTTACACGTTATAAGTTTAAATTAGCTAATACCTTTTGTTATGTGTGTGAAGAAATAATATTTAAAAGATAGTAAACGATTTGATCAGTAAGTTTTTTCTTGAATAATTTAGTTTGCATTATCAAGATTAAGATTGGATTCCTGTTGTATCTAGTTAATTTTTTCTTTTCTTCATCTGGTAGTAACAGGATTTTAAGTAATAGATGTATTGACTTTATAATGAAGAAACAAGTTATTGTCAAAACGTATAGACATCGTAAGGAAAATACAATCTGTATATATATATATATATATATATATATATATATATATATATATATATATATACACATACATATATATATATATATATATATATATATATATATGCGCGCGTACATTTACATGAATTGATCTATGTAATAAATTACACGAGAGGTTAAATTCAAATCCGCAAACTATTCATTGGACGCATAATGGTTTGAACGGTTGCTCTAAACAACATCATCCATATTTATTTTTAGTAATTTTTAAATTATGAGAATGATTAGCTTTTTCTTCTATTTAATTACTTTCAGTGTGTGTAAATATGTAATTCAGATATTATATTATTTTACAGCTAAAACAATACGTTTAAAAAAAAATCCGAATCCGTTTTTAAATTAGTATTTGACTTAATATTTTCAATAATTTCTTTGACATGTTTATATTTTCTATGCCTGCAATTATCCATTCATTAGAAGATATTACGCAACAACTGAAGTAATAAACTAAACTAAGCTTATAAAGTGCGGATAATTGAGGTAAATTTGCTGATTTCAGAGGCGCATCAATTCGGGCGATATGTGAAAAATTTGAAATGCTACCGCAAAGGTGATAATACTAGGCATTTTGTATCAATAAAAGAAATTAAAAATTAAAAAAAAGGACATTAAATATTTTTCAATTCTCTTTGAGGTCATAGTGAAATATTCGTACTGAACTTTTAATTCTTATAATATGAAGGTTCAACAATTAAAATGAAATAGTTTCTCCTTTTCATGGAGTTGTCTATTATTTTGAATAATCCGAGTAAATATGTGGCTGAATACTATTCCCGTGATAATATTACGAGAAGAAAGGCGGAGAAGACCAATCAGTAGTTAACATCAGATACAAAAAAATTTGCTATAATATATATATATATATTTTACACATTATATATATATATATATATATATATATATATATATATATATATATACACATATACTTTACACATTATAATGAATATTTCCACATTTACAAACGAAACATTTGTTTTTTTTTTTAATTTTATGTATTTTCACTTGCGCTGGACAAATAATTTGTAAACAGATAGTTCTTATTAAAATAACTGCTTGGCAAAAAGGGCAGCTGTGTTTCCGATATACACAAGTATAAACAACTTGGGAAATTTTCTATTTCCTTCACTATTACGATATATACCAGTATATTTTATGAAGCGATTGTGTAAATCAAAGTGAATCAATCTATAACAATGAATAATGACATTTTCTGAACTCTATCATCCAAGTAGGTAGGTTATTCTGAACACTAAATATATATTAGAACTTAAAATTCTAGGTAGATAGCTCAATGTATTCCAGTAGGTTTCCATTTCTGTACATAAACCAATTAACTTAATGTAATAATGTTAAATAATTCACACACCCAAACAAGCATCGTATATGTAGCGTGTTGATACGAGTACACAAGGATTTAAAAAATATCACGTTAAGAGAGAGAGTTTCCACAGTTCAATCTTAAAATGGGCATGCTTAATAATGCACTGACACGCCTTCAAAACATTTAGAAGAACTAATGAAACTATAAAACCCAAACTCGTAGTGAGGGCCCTGACCTTTACCATTTTCTCAAACGGAGTGAAGACACAGACATTTCCCACACACAATTCAAAAAATGAATCATTTCCATAAGCACGTATAATTATTTTCTTGCCACCAGCTTTTCTTCAGCTTGTGAGTACAATAAATATTAGACCACTTTATGTAATACTCAATTAAATTTGGTCAAATTACGTTCCGAAAATTGTTTATCTTGTTAAGCAAGGTACAGGCGATAACAATCGTACATAGCCTTGCCGTAACAAAGTCGCTACAAGTCGTTACAAGTCGCCTTAAATATAAATTTTGTGTTTTAAATACTGCTTAAGTTTAAAATCGGGAACCATTGCGAAATGACAATTTCCTGAAATACGTCCTTTTTTGTTTTTGACATTTTGTTTTCAGTCCATATTTTAGAAGCCTCCGGCGGTACGTTAATTTATTTTATGTCAACCAAAAACTTTTCCAATATAAGAGGAAACATTCACACCGATTCTCATTAGCAAACAGCTTTCCAAAAACATATTACGTTGATTCGGCGCGTAGTGACTTTTGGAGACAATATATGCCATTACTGAAATGATATTTATTAAAAAGTTTTGCTTAAATTTGGAAAGTAATTCAAAATTATTTATTGTTATACGCTTGTTTTATTTATTACGTATCAGCTTGACGGGAACGGTTTTCTATAGAATAAGGTAGGCGGTTCATTGAAAAAGTTAATTGAAATTTATGTTCTCCATAAGATGAAATGTAATTGATTTTATTTGGATATTAAAAGAAATATCAATTTTGAAGAAATTAATAATTTTTTTCTGTAAGTGTTTTAAATTGACGCGCAAGCAAATATAAAATTCCAATTTGCATGGAGGAGAATTTGGTATTAGTAAATATAAATGTGTTTCAGTTCATGCTATATTCTACATTAGAAATAATTGGAGTACTCAAATTTTATTTCCACCATACACAACAAACAATGAAGCACACTAAATATAGATTACAAGATTCAAAAGTGATACAAGAGTTGATCTGTTTTATTTTGTGTTATTGATTGTATTATTTCTGTAATTACATTTACTTTCACCGTGTATTTTGTGTGCATATTCTTTTCTTCCATTCCGTATTAATAATGAAGACAAACGTAATTTTGATGATATTATTTTAATTAACACCGTAATAATGTGGTACGCGTGCAATTTCTATCTTGAATAATATACAAATACGTGACGCAGGTAATAGTTGTGCCGCATATTCAGATATTATTCAAAATAGAAACTTATAATATCATACCTTACAGTAAATGTTGTTTGATTCCATAAAACTTAAAACTTGGTAAAATATTTTAATAACTAAATCTGCCAATGCCATTACAACTGGAATTATAAGGGTTGCATTATGTCTATTTAACTATTTACAAATATTAATAATATTTTTCCCTGTAAACATCTATAAAAGTGTGAGATTGTTAACATTATAATGTACTCGTATTTTTATAGATATTTTCATTAACACGTCCATGACTATCTTATTCCATTTTTGAATTCTTTTTATGCTGAAATCATCATGATTTGATATACACGACATATAATTCCGATGAAATGCATGAAAAGGAAATAGTCATTCATATTTTAAGTGTTAACTACTCAAACAGATGCGGTTTAAGATACTTAATTGTAATATTAAATTTTAAATTTTTACACAAGTAGACGTATACGTGAGTGATCTTATAAGAGTTGCTGTTTTTCTTCAGCTTCTTTGAAATATACATCCTGTCTACCAAAGGCGTCTTTATATATAGATTACATGCATAACACTCAATTAAAGTAACTACGATTGCATAGCGTCTTCTTCTTATGATTCATTCAACACTTACGCATATTCATACTTGCTTTAATCAATACTACATTCCTTAGGTTTCAAGCACGATATTCTGGTAAACGCTCTTGCTCAGTGGAATTTCCAGACAATGCTTTTAACACAACTATATGTTACTACGATAGTACGGATTGAGCCGTAATTTTTAAAATAGAAAAGACATTAATTTAAGTAAATACATTAATTATAAATCTTAAGATAGTGTAATACACTTAAAAGAGAAGAATTTTGTTTTTCACTTCGGTGTAACTTCTATATTAAAGGTAAATTCACTAAAAATTACACTGTTTTCTGCTAACCTATCAAGTAAAGTACATATTATTTTCTTAATTATAATAGTTAAGTTGAACTTACATCTAATTAGATAAGTTACACAGTTTTATATCAACGAGAAGGATTATTTTGATATTTTATTATAGATATATATATATATATATATATATATATATATATATATATATATATAACATATATCTATATATGTGTGTGTGTGTGTGTACATATAAACGCAAGTAGGCGAATAAAACCCGAGATACGGTCACATTTTTTATACATTCAGATGGAATATACCGTACGATATTATATTGTGAATTAATTAGGCTTAACAGCATAAATTGAAACGAATGAAGAAATAATGATGATCAAGAGACTTGTATTAAAATATGCATAATACAATAAAGCCACTACTCAAAAAGTAATTTTACCCGTATTACTTTGATTAGATCTAATTTACCTTACTCGCGATTTCTTTAGGAGCATGCTTAAAATCGTACCTCATACTAACTATCACTTTAGTGTGTACATATTTTCATTAGTTATACTTATTGTTTCTATCTAAGTCTTTTACTCGTACGATTTTAGAACGCAAATCTATAAGAGTGAATGCAACAATATTGTGTGCTACAGCGAACAATGTTAAATTATCGGTTCTAGTACATTATCAGTTATCTGTTCTACAATATGGTGGGTTTTAGTATAATCGGTTTCTGACAATGATAGAAATATGTTTATCCAATTCTTCTTTAATTTATATCTTGTCATTATAGTTTTCTTTTGGATTAAGCTGTGGTTTTATATATAACTTTAATTTTATTTTCTTCAATATTTTTCATTTATTTTTTCAAATTATTAATTCATTAATGTAGTAAATATAACAAACGAGGATTTTGTTATTTTATCTTTATTTATATGCCAAGAGAAACTATACAGTGTGTGTAGTCTCTGAAAATATTATGTATATACTTAACCCTAGTTTTATACTCACTTGAACCCTAACCATTAAGCTGAGAGTTTGAATTGCACTAAAAATTAACGTATTTTATCCTAATATTAATATAATAAAAATGACAAAAAATCAAAAGTATTTTCAAAATTTATTCCGATTTAGACTTTTCAATAAAATTTACAATAATGAATGAAAAAATATAACAAAATATTCCTTTGTACTATTCAAGTTACTTGAGTTTCCCTTTATATTACAGTTATTAAATTCCTTTTTTTCCTAACCCTATTTAAGTAATAATTTTTCATAAATTTCACAACTTAGTTATAAAATCCTTCTTATATTATTAAATAATATATATATATATATATATATATATATATATATATATATATATATATATATATATATATATATATATATATATATATATATATAATAATATCGGTAATATCTCAAAATACTTTTTATTTAATGTGATCAAAACACCATAAAAAGTAGTAATATTGTATCCCATTTTTTAACATCGCTTGTTCATAGTTACTTCTAAAGTGCGATGGAAATTAATATGTAACGTACATATGAAACCCTACTAAGGCTTCGTGGTTATCTCAATATATTCGAGATCAAGTTAACCAAAATAAATATTATTAAAATGTTTAAGCAAACTCTAGTATCTACAATTTTTTAGATATTTCAAGTTATTTGTTGAAATATTAGCAAAAGGGACTTGTAACGTGTCGCTTTGGGAAGTAAATTTTCATTACTAATCTTTAAAGGCATTTGCCACAATAAATACTGATTTCTCTAAAGAAGGAATTTTAATAGTAATATAAACTTTGCTTAAGATTTAAAACGTTGCTTAAGAGCCGTCTTGTGTGTTTAAGATCCTCTTTTATTTTGCATACTCACTTAAAGAAAATCGGAAAATATTTTTCTCATAGTGACAATCCTAGCATATTGTATGCTTTACAATTTATAGTTTATACCTCCACATTTTCAAATAATTTTCATAAAGGTGTCATTCCAATTACCATTAAATTATTTTCACATTGAAAATAAGTTTAAAGAAGCTTCTTTTACTAAAAGAAAATATGAAGTAGTCATATGGTGACGCGAATAGAAAGTTTCAGCAGCGCTTTTTGTGTTTCAACTTAAGTGATATGCAAAGACTCTATGGGATACTTCGACGTAGATTTTCCTGTTTCACAACTTCAAAGATTATATTCCTCGAGTGTAAGTTTTGCCTCGTCCGCGGGAAGTTGTTTAATTGTATGCTAGTTTCATTGTTCATGTCTCGTAATACCTGAGGGAACAAAAGTAAATATTACTCATTAACAAACAATTAAAATTTAAAATTTAGAAAGAACGCTGACCAAATTAAAATTAAAATTAAACACATTTTCTTTACAATTAAACTTATTAAAATACTTGTGTATAATATATTTGACATAAAAATATGACGACATTAAAAAGTTTGGTTCTTACTCTGGAAATAAATTATAAATTATGTAATCAAAGTATTTAATTCAATTATTTATAAATAATTTTAGCGCACATAAAGCCATGTACAAAAGTATCTTTAAGTGAGAAAAATTAATTACGCTTCCTTTATATACAACTTACTCTCTTCTTTCCTTTCATTTCTATGCTTTTAAAAACATTGAGTGCTGACTTTGTACAAGTTTTGAAGGATGCTGGTTTTTAAATTTTATTATACTAGTGTTACTTATTATCATGTATTTTGAAAATGAAAATCTAAGTCGTCGTTCAGGAAAAAAAGTTTCGTATAGACTTTTAACTTTAGTGAAAATGTCAACGTTTAACTTGTTGATTGATATACAGAAATTTCCTGCTGTGGTATAATTTCAAAAAACACTGGACTCATCGATATACGTTCACAATTAAAATTAAAATGATTTAGACAAAATAAAAAAATACCTTTCAGATTTATTTAGACCAATTACCATTAAATTATTTCAAATTTTATGTCGATTTATATTTCGTTGCAAATTTATTAAAAACCGTTGGTTTGTTATCGATTGAACAATTTGTGAATTTCATTTAAACATTTGGAATTTTAAAATGATAAATCCTATTATTTAAAAAAAATAACGGGATTAAATTTGAAAGAAAAATTTAAACATCCAAATTTGCCATAATTTTATTTTTACTACATTAATGAAAGATTTTGTGACTAAAAATTGATTCCTTCTCTTTAAAATACTGTTAAAAAATTGGATATACTATTATTATCTCATAAAATTTATTGACTATAATCTATAAATCCACTGTTTTTGCATACCTCGATACCATTTGTAAACGTTACTAAAATATTTCCTATTATAAAGCTGACTCGAAATACAGTTTCGAAAAAAAAACTCAAAGCCAAAGTGGCCAGAAAACAAATAAAAAGCACAAAGCTCACGATTGAAAGATAAGCCGGTGTAAGTGGCGTATTCGCATTTTCTTGTGCCGTCGGTTACAAATGGGCTTCGTTTATTTCTTCTGAACTTGCGTGCGGATAAAGCCAATATTTTAAATTATATTTTTAATATTAAAAAATTAATATTTTATTTTTCCCTCGACAAATATAAAATTTGGTAAAGGAAGAAGTAAAAACTTAAAATATTTAATATAACCGTTACCAACAACTAAAACTTTTAACATGTGTAATGTTGGAAATTAATATTAAATTTTAACTAGCCTTTTATTGGTAGTTATAACAAGTTTTTCTATTTTAGTTTAAAAAGTACATTAAACAAACACCTTTCATAAAAAATAGAATAATGCGCCTTAGATTTTATCTGACATTTATTCAAGTGTAATTTATTTCACCCAGTGACTTTAAATGTTAAAACTTATATCGGTTTAATTTTTAACAAACTTTTTATTTTATTTTTGTCTAAATATTCCGTTTAGATTTAAGCAAATAAATTAAATAAATAACTTCTAAGAGACAAATGAAATTTTTGTTAATATATCAATGTCCTATTTTGAATAAAAACACATAGTTTTGTATAACATAAGAAGAGAATAGCAGGAATATATCAAACTTAGCGTGACACACAGGATACTGTTGTCTTCTGGGCAGTCGTTTCTAGATTGTGTTGTATAACTACAACACCATCTAGAAACGACTGCCCAGAAATACAATAAATTAATATAAATCCAATCCGTCTTTCTTTTTGAGGATATTCCATTATCGCTTAAATATGAAAAATATACAAGAGAAATTGTATCAAGTTTTATGCATTGATTTAATACTAGTTTCGCCCCCCAGATTCATTCGCGTGAAATTCGGAACAAGAATTTTTTTCCCCTCATATATTGCTTATGATTATAAACTATTACCATATAAAATTTCAACAAAATTCATCTAGTAGATTGTGTATGTTTCACGATTGTGCAAAATTCGTCTAGTAAATTGTGCATTCAGAAAATAACATACGGAGAGAAAAACATTCTAACAACAGTTTGCCGGGTTTTTATTATCATTCCGTGCGCTAAATCAATAACTTTTTTAAAATATAGTCTGTGTACAGAATTTATTCCGTTACAATTTTATTATATGTATATATTTCTTACACCTTTTTTTTTTATTAAAGTGTTGTATTCCTAAAAACGCAGTCGCGCATACTCACGCACACACACTCAAATAACTATATAAAACATATATGTATATATATATATATATACATATATGTGTGTGTGTATATATATATATATATATATATATATATATGTATTGGGCTGGCTAATAAGGTTTTAATCCCGAGTTGTTGCCAAAAAAATTATATGTTACGCTGAATTAAATTTAGATACGCACCATTCTTATTTACTATTTATCGCCGTTTATTTGCCAGTGACAATATTCCTTGTAAAATTCCGTTGACTTTGATTAAAAAAACTGTGCGAGGTCGTTTTGGAGATCTTCTTTAACGTCGAATTTTTTTCCACAGGGTGTAATGTGCCGTGAAGAAATTGAGTAAAACCCATTGAGTGAATAAAACCCAGCCGAGCTTCTCTAATTCATCACGAGTACGTTTTGCAACATATGGTCTAGCATTATCATAAAGAGTGTAAACTCCATCCTGTTGATAATTCGATTTGTTAGCTAATTGGTCCAATTGTCTACAGTGAATATCTACATTTATTATTGATCCCTTTGGAAGCAACTGCCAATGAATGGAAGTTTTTGTTGATTCAACTTGGAAGCAACTGCCAATGCCTTTGACATTCAACTAGCAGCTGAGCGTCACCTTTTTGGCACTTATTAGGTTTGGATACTGAAATTTCTCATCGCCAGTTACTAACTGATTCAGCCAGTCAAAGTTATGTTTCAATTTCAAAAATTATTGACAAGTATCTACTCTGCATTGAAGGTGATATGATGACAACTCGTGTGGTATCCACACACTGTATTTTGGAACCTTTCCCAATTCGTGGAAATGTTTTTCTATAGTTCAATGACTGCAGTACGGCTTATCTGTCAATTGACAAATCATCAGTCGAGGATCCTTTCCAATTAGGCGTCGTAATAGTCAAATAATGTACGTCCAATTCAACAGGACGTCCGGTACGGGGTTCGAATCAAGATCGTAGTCCTCATTCCTGAATTTTCTGAGTCAAATCTTTGCCGTCGCGTAAGGCACCGTGGACTCGTCCAGATAATTAGGTAAAAACTTGTCATTTTTGATATGCAAAACTGCCAAGTTTCAATTTCTTAGCTTAATCAGAATTTCTAAAATAATATTACTGTATAATCGCGCAAAACGTCCCCATAAATATTCCCGATGTTAAGAGACTCTCAGTTATTACATCACCTGAAGACACTACACGAGATCTGTTAAATTAGCAGACTGAAGTATGTAACTGCTCTTTATTTGAACTAAAAAACATGAGATGCATCAGCCTCGAATTTGGATTGGAAATTAATAGCAATATAATGTAAATGATGATGGTCATCCGATGATGGTTTGCACTAAAAATGACTCCCCTGAAGAAAATAACTAGCAAACTGTGGGGTGGTTCAATCATATGTAAATGTGGGAGCGATAATTTCTAATAACGTCAGATGTCTTGGTTAAACTAAAAGGCGTATATCGACGACTAGATTTGCCATGGACAAACTGGGATGATAGGAGAACCCCTACATCGCAAAAACAACTAGAAATAGTTTTCCTATTTTTCTGTATGCCGCCGAAACCTAGACGTTACACGAAAAGGAAAGAAAAAAATAGACATTCTGGAAACGTTCTACTCGAATAATGCTTTGAGTATCGCGAACTGAGCACTAATTCATTCATAGTCCAAGAAATCGGTACCAAGTAGTGTTTTTCCAATATTACACAAACTAGCATCATGTTATTCTTTGGATACGTGTCACAGTGCAGCATAGATATTATTGAACGTCTAATAATATAGAATAAAGTGGAAGGCATAAGCAACGTAGAAGGGCACTGATGAGGTGGACAGAACATGCCAAGGTAGCTATGGACGTCCCACTATACAAGTCCAAAGCAGAGCGATTGTCAGAGAAAAATGGTAATATCTCATTTGACGCATCAGTCATCTGCAAGCACAGTACGCATAGTTGATACGATGACCACAACCACTCTATCAAAAGTGTAATCATTTGTAGAACGATTTAATAATATTGCTTAAATCCACAATTAAATAAAACTATGTGATGTAGTATTATTTCTACTTTCTTTAAGTTCTTTACCACGACTTCGGTTTCGTTGTATTACAACATCTTCAGGTGGGCTATTATATTCTTTGCTAATAGCCCAGTTGAAGATATTGTAATACACCGAAACCTAGGTCGTGGTAAAGAACTTAAAGAAAGTACAAATAATACTACACAGTTTCATTTAATTTTGAATAATGTATTTCTACAAAATTAACGGCAAATATATTTGATATAAATATTTAATAATAAGTTTGTATTTATGCATTCTTCATTTAGAAGTTTTGATTACCACCAATTGATAAAAAGATCTAGTTGCCGGGAGCAGTAAACATTTTTATATTCAATATTAAATACAAAAAATAAATATTTAAACTTTAACTTGAGTCACATTGCAAATAACAACACGAATGTAACCAAATTCAGTACATAATAACATAATTGGCATTATTTATACAAAAATAAGAAAACAACGACCCTACACTAAATATATCGTGGCACATATTAAAATCGCCTACGCATTTTAAAGGTCGTAGAAGGCCTTCGCTGTATTTACAGGTTCGTAGCGTACTGTGACTAGTACAGCTTACTTCAGACGGTTGATGACGGTTGATAATGTTAGACTTCATGAGTCAGTATCAATATATGGTATTGCATATATTGTCAACTATAGATACAGACATTGACCTAGAGCAATGTTTACAATAACTATTGAATTGTTTTCCAAGTTACCTTTAAAGAAAAAGCTTTATTCATGTCAACAAAATTGACATCAAATATAAATTACCCAAATAAAGACACGAAAATACAAGTATCGTGCGTCGCTCATATTACCGTTTAATGATGCTCATAGTAAGATACTGCGCTTATTTACATAATTATAATAGTAATAATGATAGGACAGCATAGCTTTCATCACATGTTAAATAACTCAGTTACTCACACTTTAGAATATTTTTCCTTGTATTGGTATTAAAATAAAGTCTTGGTAAAATAATATTAATTGGCATGAAATAATTTAAAATAATTATATTTTAAAAACTTTGTTAGTACACTAGAAACACTTATTTTTGTACATATTTCGGGAACTATGGGATGAGTGCTTAGATTTCCTAATTGCAAACAAGCTTTCTAGCTAATTATTTTATTTTTGTTTCACATTCTTAGACAAACTCGTCATTCTTACATTATTGGATACCTATGAGGAACAAACTTTTGATCAACTAACCAATAATAATTCGAAATAAAATTGTGTGAATTTCATAGTCAATATTAATAGAACAGTTTTATAAATTTAAAATAATACGCATTTGGAATAGAGAAAAATTGGTTACGGTCAATATATCTTAAAGCCTAAGTCAAGGGGATTTTTTTTAGAATTGTATAACCCATATTTCTCTTATTTTAAGTAACGATGACAACAATCGCACCCACATTTATGCGCTAACTTAAAAATATTAGTGTGTCGTTGTCGTATCTACATGAGATGAAGATGATCTTATATGGAAAAATCAATAAAACAGAAATTATGATGATTTTGACGAGAGTACTAATTAAGGATTAACATTCCT
This sequence comes from Druceiella hillmani, assembly GCA_039881145.1. Taxonomy (NCBI): domain Eukaryota; kingdom Metazoa; phylum Arthropoda; class Insecta; order Lepidoptera; family Hepialidae; genus Druceiella; species Druceiella hillmani. The sequence goes on from JAYKKI010000093.1 coordinate 9,260,479, forward strand.
TTAATGTGTTCAAGGAGAATAAATAAAAACAAACTTCTAGTAAAAAAACACTACTTTTCCAAAATTTGTTCGGTCAAAATAATTTTTATCGGTGGCTATATATCCTGATATTCATAGGAATGATGACCATAGTTAGAAGGATAATATGGTCAATGTTAAATATTTTTATTTATATTTCCATTAGGATATTTTAAACGATGTTAACAAAGTTTCAAAGTGAAGTGAAATAATAGATGATATAAATATTTCGTGTCTATAAAAATCGATATATTTAATCAATATTAACTTTCTTTGTATATATATATATATATATATATATATATATATATATATTGATAAGTACTTACATATTAATAAGAAGAGAAGACTTTGTACCCCTTTTTCAGCGCATTGCGCGCGCGGACGAGTATGAGATTTGGCTTAGTTAAAATTTATAAGGAGAAGGAGTGTAAAAAGCCAAAGAATTACAAATAATACCTGTTATATATACATTAGATTGTACACTACAAATACATAAAAACTTATAGTATTTACATTTAACAATAAAAGCTTCGTTGTCTACGTTGATACTGTCAATGTCAAAGACCTAATAGTCTGTGTTCAAACAGTCGCACAGAGTAGAGATTGTCGCCAAAGAATTTTAAAATGTCAGATTGACTGAATGAGTTTCATGTAAACAAATAACATTCAAACTGTAATTTTTGCTGTGAATTTCGTACACTGGGCGACCACAAGTTTTCTTTAAAACGCAAATACTAAGTTGTAAAAAAATTACATTTATAGTTTTTCACACCTCATAACTTAAAACGGAGCCTTTTTAAGATCATTGACGTGTCCGTCTGTCCGTATGTCACAACTATTGTTCTCAAAAACTGCTTTACGTTGACAGTTGAAATTAATATATGACGTAGTAATAAAACATATTAACTCGTACTTTTCTCAAATAGATTACAATTAAAAATATTTATATGGAAATATTAAACAAATTAAGAACCATTAATATTTTATATCCAACTATATTTACAAATATTTATATAATAGAACAGACATATACAAATATTTTATATAACATTTTAAAATCAACTCGACTGTACTTAATGGTATATTTATAAAGTAAAACATTTCTACCGAAATGGAACAATGTTATCTAAATACTTTAATTAATACAAAATATTTGTTACATCGCTACGATACCAAGATATAAAGGCTCATTTAAAAGTTTGAAAGAACTCAAATTTTTGCAGATATAAAAAGAAAACATTTTCAATAAAACTTAATTGGACGTTACGCGTTTGAGTGCTAGTTTTACCATTAATAACCATTTCTATATAATAATATGAAATCGACTCAGCAGAAGATTGAAAAATTCTGTCCATTAGAAAAAAACCTATACAGTTGTGGAAATGTAATGTTAATGGGACAAAATTGTAGGAAAACTTCGATAAATTAATAAAAAGAATATCCAAATTTCTTTATTATAGTTTAAGAAAAGTAATTTTTTTCGCATGGTAAAAATTTTATTTGATTATAGCAAATTGAACTACATGGAACTGGTTTTATTTACTTGTTTAATTTTAACTGCCAGATAAGATTTTAATTGTGGTGCATATTATTTTAGGTTTCAGAAACTAATAACTAGGTGTCAAAAACATATTATTTTAGGTGTCAGAAACTTGTTTTTGTTTGAAAATTCCTAATATCCTAAACTTTTAACGTAGCGTATGTCGCGTAATTCAAAAGCAACATACTTTTCTGGTAAACGATATGATTTAAGCAGTTACTGAGTATATTTTTTTGAATTCATCTGAAATATTAAGAGACATTTCAATTGAGTCGCATGTACATGTGTTTTCTTTCACTTTAGGGCGACCTAAGGAGGAAGAAAAATTCAATCAATTTTAAGATGCTAATAGAACACATGCGACAATCGAGCATGTGCATGTTCGTGAGGGTTTTTGCATGTCTATATATCCATCTAACGTTCTAGAAAATATATGTAATTAGATCAATTTGAACAACATTGTATAATGGATTTCTTTTTAAATATTATAACTTATTTTTGTGCTTTACTGTTTTAACTTCAAAATTTTGTAGAATTTCCATTGAAAAAAATGTGATGTTCTGAAAAATTCCTTAACAATTTTTTTTCAAATTTACCAAATAATCAATTATTTATAAATTCAACTGCACGTCATAACAATTTTTCCGGGAAATAATTATGGAGTAGTTCCTATTCAAAAGTTAGATCAATGACGCCCATTTCTTATCGCAGGAATGCGATGCTTGGATTTACGGTGTATTATTTATTGAGGTGTAATTGTTGAAGGATGAAATAAATTTTTATAATAAAGCAATAATGGAAATTGTTGGTCAATTATAATTGAAGCCTAACAAAACTATAAAACGGAATTTTCTTCACCCACATACGTGCTCAAATGTTATTTCAATGTTAATGTCTCTACTTTATAATCCTAAAAATACTCCTGAAAAGAAAAAATATTTTAATAATGCTATAGAAACTATTGTGAATCTGAAAATGTAATTATGTAATTTTTCACTTATATTTGGTATCTTAAAATAAATTAATTGTTATTATATGTGGTTATTATTAATATTTTACTCTCTTAGTATAATTACAAATTATTTTTATTTACTCCAAATTTGCTCAGTAACTAAGAAATTATAATAATATTGTAAGAAACTCCAATATATACAATTATATAAGACTTATTTTACGTAACACAATAAGAATAATTGTGTATTTCATTATCATTTTATTAAAATTTCATGCACAAAAATTCAATTAATTTTGCCATATCCACTATCTGAAAATTAATAAATAAAATTACTAAGTGTGATAAATGGAATTAAGACTTTATGTTTAGAGAAATGTTCACATGTAGATGTTAAATATTAAATTTGGTATTATGATGTATGTAATATATTTATATTAAGTTCCGTAACACCGCAGAAGTTTTTCATAATTTTAATTAATCCATTGTTGAGGAAAGATATAAAAGAATTTAATACTAAAAACTATATTTCGTCAATTAAAGATCAAATCACGACTGAGTTAAAATAATTGAAACGAAAAGTAAAAAAAAACAAGAAGGTTAAAATCTTAAAAACTTGTTAAATTGCAACCAAAATATATAGTACTCGTCAAAGGGAAAGGAGCACGGTGATAAGATATTGTTAATCAGGAAACCCCTTTCGGTGTAGGGTAAAGAATATAGTTAATAAAATCGTAGCATGCGAGTCAAAACGTATAAAATTTTGACAAAGTATTCATGAACGAATCATTAAATAACGGTTATGAAAATATTTTTGAAGTAAATTTAAAGGACATAAAACGTCTTAAACAAAACTTAGAAATTGTAACCTAAATATCTCATTATATTGCTAGCCAGCCTTTATTTAAAAAAAAATTTATTTTTGTCTAATGTCAAAGGACAGGAAAAAAAACTGAATATACCAATTGTATGTCCACATATGGATGTATCAAAAATGCAATTATGACAAATATTCTGCCATTAATTTTCTATTTACTCGCTTTATCCTATATCAACCTTTCTTCAAATGTTGAGTTTGACAATTTTAGTAAAATAAAAAAATAATGCACGATTTTAATGATTCAGTGCCAATTGTATTTTGGGGTGATGTAAACCTCGCACAAATACTTTCAGATTTTTATAAGTCCGAAAAAAATTCTTTAACTCATAGCCTTAAACTCAAACAATGAGATTTTTCCAATTCCGTAAAGAGACGCAACCAATGATGAATCAATAAAATGTAGATAAAGAAAATATACCCTCAGTGTGAGTATAAAAAAGTAACATAGGTATATAAAAATTTACAGCTTTATCAAGAAAATCTCTATTAAATCTTATCTTTCTTTTCCTTATGTCTTTCAGATAACTAAGACGATTATATGATTTCATTTTAGTTTTTGAAATATCTATACTTTATTTCTTTTTTTTATTTTATTACACAAAAAATTACACTTTATTTCTTTTTATTTATTTTATTTATAAAAAAATTAAATTGGTACACATAGGTATGATCTGTGTTTTAATTTCAAAGGTTTGTTTTTCAGAAGTAACAAATAACAAACTTTCAAAAATATAAATATCGCCTTTGTAATACACTTACATGTAACAAATTAATTAAAAATAAATGTATTATAAAGGAACTAATATGAGTAAATAAATAGATGGAAGATAGAGGGTTTAGTTCCAATTTAAAGACTGAGTTGGCGAATAAATAGTGCCTATAGTAGTTTATAAATATTTATTTGTATCAATAAATATATAATAATTGTGCAATGTCATTTACTTCAAAAGAACACACTACAAAAAAACTTTTCAGACTGAAGTCATCATTTTTTGAACAGACATATATACTTTGCAATACCAAGCGTAATATACATTGACAAAAAATTTAAATTCACTCGATTTCTAAATTTCATTGAAATAGAGACAAACATATTTTTAGACCTGAATCAATAAATCAAAAAATAAATTAAAATATTGACAGGACAATTCTTTTGAATACGATTAGGTAATCATATTTCTTAACAAAAACCACAAGATAACAATAGAGGATACTATCCTTAGTTCCATTTCATATAGACCTTAAATAAAAATAGTGTATTTTATAGATATAACGAGCTGTTTGGTAGACTGGTTATTGCAGTGAATTAATTATGTACTAAAATAACGTTGGCAGAATGAGCACATTAATTAGTAAATTGCACGTTGAAAGAGAGTACCGCGTCATAAAATACATGAAGGTTAAATGGATATGGGGATATGATAGATTTATCTAATTATTTTATAAAAAATAGCTATGTTTCATGAATTATATTCAAGAAGGCACAACTTTTTTTTGGAAAATTGGCAGAGAGAATCATTTTATTCCAATATATTATAATTAATTTCCAAAGAAATTAAAAATTGCCTGCACAATACAAAATTCCTGGAAACAAATTTAATTCAAAAACTCAAAAAATCGTACGCATCAGCTCAAGTCATAATATGATCTCTTCGGATTCGGTTCCGCACGGAATTTAAGTTAAGAAATAAACATTAACAATGCTATTTATCAAGCCGCGTGTCGTCATAATTTAAATTTATCGCTTTAGTAGGACGAAGGAACGCATGCTGCGTGATTTGTGCCCGTAGCAGATTGTATGTGCTAACGTCAAGCTATCTAACGCTTACGACACATTATGGTTAAAGAAAGGATAAAATTGTTTTGTATATTCAAATGGAGGTTTAATTGGAAATAAAGACCAAAATTGCTATGCAAATTTCCTTTATGCCATTTTCTGAAATTCTTCAGGCGTAACTACATATTAATTCTAATATGCGCGACAATAAGGTAAAAAAATTGTATAAATATTTGAACCAATCACAATTAAATAAATATATATGCATATAAAATAAAATCGAAAAGTTCCTCGGGCATTGGAAAAGTAACAAAATCACAAATAATTTAAAGGAGTCTAAAACGTATCTGTTCCGTGTATAAAACGTAATATGTGATAAAAGGCAGAAAAAAATATGTCATAAATGACAGATACGGACAAAAATTATAAATGGTTTTCAACAATTTCTATTCAGTTTTCGACCATTATTGTATTGGAATTCGTCTTATCAATATATATATATATATATATATATATATATATATATATATATATATATATATATATATATATATATATATACATATATGTATATATTAATATATATATACATGTATATATATATATATATATATATATATATATATAATAGAAATATTCTCATAAATATTAATACTGTGCATAAACAATTTGCGATTTGCTTCATCGGAGTGAAGATTATCAATCCAAAATTTTCGACTTTCCTTCAAGGTATTGATCTTAAACGCATTTGAATTGTGAAAATGTATTAAGTAATTATATTGATATGGTTCGATTCATGTACGATACTAATTATTTCTTCACATATGTTATTGTTGATGCTTCTGTGGCTGATTCTGACTAGACCATATTTAAAAGCAGTAATTTAATTGTAAAATCACAAAGTGGTGAAATGAGTTTCGAAAACATAATTTTTTAAAGTGAAAACAATGTGATGATTTGATCAGGAGATATTAAAAGGGACAAATTTACTATTTTTGTTTTTCTGAAGGTTTCAAAAATATTAAATTATATTTTTTGTTCAAAATAATATTTTTTTGTTTAAAAATACATTTTCATATACTTATTGATCTTCAAGTCATGGATAATCATTTAAAGTGACATTGGTCGCGTCTGTTTGTTTCGACCTTCTTGAGCCTTAAGTAATATAAAACACAAATGAATAAAATAATTTTTTTTTTTTATTTTAACATACTGTGTTTGGATGCAGGTATATTTTGGTAACAAAAATCTTATTTAAACATAAAATGAAAACTAAACATATTAGAACAGAGTAATTCGAACAATGCTCATTTCTGGACATTGTTAGTTGTTGTGCACTTTATGACGGAATATTTTCCAAGGGGCGTTAGATTCAATGCCGCGCGATCGACTATGATTGCTACATAATCTTTGAGTTTTGATTACCTATTACCTCTTTAAGGATTATGTGTCTAAAAAGGAAAAAGGAAAGCCTATAATATTCCTACGGTGTCTGTTTGTTACAGCCGTTTTTCTCGTAAACCGCTCGACACGGAAAATTGAATTTAGTTTAATAATAAAACATATTATACCGTACATATGACAATAGTTAAATTAAAGAGGAAAGGGTGGAGGTGTAGCAACAGAATTTGTTTATTCTATACTTGGAAAAAAATTGTAGTACAATTTCTCAAATTTTTTTTTTCATAATTTTACCTCGTATGCGAGAATCTTCATAGATGTACTGAAAAATATTTAAAAACTTTATTATACTCCTTATTCCTAAAGCTACTTAATCTAAAATTATGAAAAATACAGTTTCTTTGGGTTTACGCAAAAGTTGTGGATAAACTTGGGTGATTATCCTTAATATTATAATTTTTCAAACGTGCACCATATTTTAGAGCCAGTAAAAAAATTATTTACAAAAATAAATTTACTTCACGCAAAATTTGTATTTGTTAATTATCTAATATAAATAAAATGTACCCTTAAATATTTAAGTGTCCTAATGTAAGCGGAACGTTAGTAATGCGAGTTCTACTCGTACTTGATACATTTTTATCATTCTTCGCAGTATTGCAATCAGGAAATAGTAACTTGGAAACTTTATTACAAAATTTAGATATAGCATCGCGATATTTTTTTAATTGTCTGACAGGTGAATTGCCCCATTGAGCAGATGCCCCGGTCTCTGACGTACCTCGCAATCGCGTCTTCCGTATCGATATTCAGTGCGAGCGTACGCGCAGGGGTTGTATCCGCTCGTTCGCTCTCTTTCACTGCTATTTAATCTCGTGTCATAGTGGACGGCACAAGTTAAAGTACGCTGAAAGTATTCTACAGCGTGTCAGTCATCCGACGACCGAGTCGTCCTGGTACGCGGCGCGTAACAACTTACGGGTCAGATATGCCAGCATTTCACAATGGTTTGCTTTTAGAGTTCAGACATATTACACACTACATTTAACGGTTGTATTCTACTAACGTAAAAGTACTAAGATTTCTAGCTTTAATTAGCCACTTAGTATACGATTCCAGATATTTCAAACGTTCATGATATCAGTTCCCCGCTGTCGTGAGTCCATATACTGACCCATAACTAAATATCTGGAGCATGACCTGAATAGAAACTAGACAATTTAATTTTGACTAAGAATATCATAGGTGTAAACCTGCTGACGCTTTGCGTTATGATTGATCTGTTTCCAAAACTGAAGTAATTACATAGAATTAGAAATAACATGAAATTAATATCGCTTGGCATTTGGCTTGATCGAGGTATAAATACTCTATTTCTTACTCGTAAAATTTTATCTAGTAGAAAAATATGTTTTCATCATGTATATCCTCTCAGTACAAAAATAAAGCCATTGCTTTCTTAGAGAAAAAATTTTGTGCAACAAAATCTAAGTCGTTTTTTTGTCTGTATCAATCGAAACCCTTTTTAAAGGAAAAGCTTCAGTTTTTTAAATCAAACCGCCTTTGGAATTATAAAACTTTGTACCTAACAAAAGGTCTGAAACGATTACAGAAATTGAACTACGAATTTCGATGTGGGTACCGACTTATTAAATACCTACGGGTGTAAATAAAAAAAGACAATGAGCTTCCAAAAGGAATTAGCACTAACTACGATCGAATAGAGGTACTGGAACTATCCGAAATCGATTTATTTACTTACTTGATATTGTCTTGCAATGCGGCTACTGTTACAATACACGTACAAAAAACGTGGAAACTTTGTATTAGTGTAAGTGTAAACTTTCGCATCTATGTTTACAGGCAAGCACAAAAATTTATATTTTTCCAGACAAAATAAAATGGGGAAATACATATAATTTTTTCCACATTTTTCGCGCTTCATCGATTTTTTTGTATATTATACGTGTACAAATTGTAAGCTTCTATTTCTTCTAGAAGTGAACTATAGGTTTCAATAATCTGTCAGTTAATTTATTGTTATAATACTGCTTAACAATTCTCTGGTAAAACCTTTAAATATTTTGACGGCAAATGAAGTAATAAAATGTTTATTTTAATTTAATGTATTTTACATAACCGAACGGAAAAGCAAATATATTATTATATGTATTATTTGTAATATCAATAAATCATACACCCCAGTTCAATATTTCCAAAGTTGGAAAACGCTAAATTTTGAAAGAAATTGCGGCACTAGAAGTTTCCCTAAAGATTATAGGAATGCCGTAGCGATGCTTCTACACTTCGTGATAATATTATTATACATACATTATGTAAAATTTTTGATATTCTTGAACCTTTTGAAGATATCATAGACAGTGTACTTATATGGTGGAAAATAATATTCATGTTTATGGATATGATCCAAGTGCCATTAAATATATATATATATATATATATATATATATATATACATACATACAGACATATATTTATACTCGCGTAAGTGTCACAAATAAATATGTTCAGATTCAATATAACTCATATTTAATAAGTTAATTTTTTCTTCATGGTTCTTGGCTTTAAATAACTTCTCACAATGATTATTAAACCATTGAGTTATTACTATTAAGTAAATTTTGGAACATTTTTGTTTTAAATATTGCCGATTCAAACCATGTAATATATCTGGAATTAATAATGGAATTTTATCGTAACCAACTGAACGGATACATTTTCACATAAATAACCTTGCTCTGAATAAATCCCCCTCGAACGTAAACGGAAATTAGTGCGCCCCGGCTTAAATTGCAATATACAGCATGAAAAATATATATTAACTGTGCCATTTATCAAGCCGGATATTGCTGTAAATCAAATACATCTCTTTAGCCGGATAAACGTACACGAATTAACGTATAATGCCTAAATTGTAGCTAACACTGGGATGACATCAAGTTGCTTAATGCTTACAAACGATTCTTATACAATCACAAAGGCGACTGTTTTGTATATACAAACTAATATATAATTTGAGGCGAACAAAGTTCTTTGTTATTACTACTCCGAGATTTTTATTTTCCAAGACCGTTGATATGTTTATTTTGGTACAGATATCATATATATATTGAAAAAGTTAAATAATCTTTTCATTTAGAGACACAAAATTTAGTACTATTTTCGGTGTAGACAATTTGAGAATTAAACCAAGCAAGTTTCAATGTAAATAGCAATTTTTCATTGTAAAAATATTGAAAATATTACGTTACTTTATATTATATTCACATTTTATTTTGACATGTACATTAAACTATTCCGTTTTCGTACCAAAACGCAATAAATTTTCTTCATAAAAGATATCCATCTATATGACTCTGTGTCACAGCTATGGTCATAAAAACGATACCAGCTGCAGAATTGAAAATTAGCATAGTTATACATCTTTCTTGCTCAAGCGAAATCCGTATGTCAAACCTCGAAAATATTTTTCTCCCTCAAAAGAGTGACCTTTGAAAATATTAAATTTTTTAAAGATAAATGTCACCGAAAGTTATTTCTTAAACGTTTAGAAACCATTTTTGTTTGAATCTTAAGGGTATAGTGTCTTACATGAAAACAAATTTAGGCAAAGCAATATATGCCACCACATCATCCCCGAAATTAGAGAGTAAGAAAATGTTAAATTATTAACAGAAAAATTAGTCGATTAACTAATACAAAAAAATAATGTGAAATTAATTTTCTAATATATGGAGATGATAATTAAAATGTTGTAAATAAAATATATTGACTTAATTTTTATACACAACTAAATGAAACTACATGATGTAGTATTTATTATATCTTCTTTATTTAAATTCTTAATAATGACCTCGGTTCCGCTGTATGACAACACCTTCAGGTCGGCAATTTGTAAAGATATTTTACAAATTGCCCACCTGAATAATTCTCGTGGCCTAGGTCGTGGTTAAAAATCTAAATAAAGTGAAAATAATACTACATCACGTAGTTTCATTTAGTTGTGAATAAAAATTAAGTGATAATGAATTTCTACAAAATGAATGCGAAAAAAAATCAAAACATCAAATATTTGAAATTGTTGAGTCAATAGAAAAACAAAAGAAAATGATTAAATTTATATTAATGTTATTATATGAACGTATGCATACGTTTTTGCATTTTTATAGCATTATTTTCATTCAGAAAATCTTTCAGTTATTATGTTCTCATATATTTTATAACTATGTCATAAAATTTAATGTGTCTTTAAAGCATAATGTTTTCATCTCAACTACGTTTTCACCTCCAAATATGAAGTATGCGTATAGTTTGTGGTTTTAGGTAGAGAAATAATATATTTTTATATACATATATGTATAAATTAATTAATAATTAATATATACATATATATATATATATATATATATATATATATATATATATATGTATAAATTAATTAATAATTTCATAAATTCGTAGACGAGCGTCTATCAAAGGAAACATTATTATATTTGTATAAGCAACCGTATTTAAAAAAACAAAAATATCGATAATTAGTCTTAAGGTATATATTTCCATCGATATAAATAGTAGCATCGAGTTTTTTGTGAAGTATGGAGTTTTTTGGAATACTATCGAAAAAAACCTAAAGAAATAATACTCAACAAAATATGCCTGCCATGCTTATACAAATATACAAACGTTTTCTTTTATATAAGCTCCTCTAAGGGTCTAAAAAAATATGAGTGACAAAATTCCAATACATTGTTTATATGATTGCATAAGAATCATTTGTAAGCATTAAGCCACTTGATTTCAACCCAGTATTAGCTAAAAGTTACGCAGTATACGTTAATTGGTCTACCCTTATCCTACTGAAATGATATATTTGATTTACCATAATACGCGGCTTGATGAATGGAAAGGCTAAAGTATATTATTCATTTAAATCTTGTACTGGTAGGAATCCGGAAGGAGAGGGTAGCAATTTTAGCCAGTGTGCACTAATTTCAGTTTATGTTCGAAAGGGATTTATTCGGAACAAATTATCTGTGTGTTGAAAATTGATTTATTCAGTTGGATAGGATTTGATCAAAACCTCAATATCAAGATGGATTATATTAATTCATGCAACATTTAAAACAAAAATGTCCCAAAATTCACTTCATTTTAATTACTGGATGCTTTAATAATTATTATGAAAAGTTATTAAAATCCAAGAAAACCACAGAGAAAATAAATACACTTGTTAAATAACAGTTTAACTCGTATCATGAGGACTCTGAATGTACTTTCAAACCAGACACACTTTTATGTACACGTAAACACACAAACATACGCATGCACACACGTAGCAATTGGCTCTTTATTATTTTTCGTTCACTTAAATGAGCAAGAAAAAGGCAAATTGTGAACTATTGACACGACCTGTCAAACAATCATAGCCAAATTACTTAATCGTATTCACTGCAATTATGTGGGTGATTTACGAATGCATCAGTTATTATCGACTTTCGATAATATTTTTAATACCTTACTGTTGATATACTGTGACCAGCTGGTAGCGCTGTTAATACGGATATATAAGCTTATGTAAAGTTTCAAGATTCAGTTCATGTCATGGTGTGCACATATTTATAAATCACTTAAATATTTGTGAATTATTTAGTACACTCTGGATTCGCATACGAAAAATTAAGTAAGGAAATAATGAATCTCCGTTGGTCAGGGCAACGTTTGCATTATCATTGTCTACTAATTACCTCAAATGGCTGAAAAGAGTAAGAAGAATTTTACTTTGAATATTGATATAGTTTATTACTTATATATGGGTATTTTTAAAAGGTGAGCTAAAAATTGCTTTTTCCCAGAAATATAATTAGCATAATTATTCCCAAAATTAGATTTATAAAAAATTTATATAATTTTTTTATTTTAAACGAATGAAATTAAATTGTTCATTTTAAAAATATTAGCACTGTAAAAATTAGCTTTGCAGACCAGTTTCATTGCATAGAAATCTTAATTAGCCTGCTCTCATTCCATGGTCATGAAAAACCTCCGCTGCGTAATCGACGAGTTTACTTGGGGTGATCAGTCAATAAATAATCCGATTTCTCTGTACCTTACACCGTTTAAGCAATGCTTCCCGACCTCTATTACAATTAATATCACTACTTCGCCTCTGTGTATTGTAACGTGCCGGTACATAAGCTAAAAATTAAATCACATCTGGATTTTTTCTAACACAAAAAGCTCCGTTTAATTCATTTGAATTCTATTTTCTTTAGTTTTGTTAAATTGAAAATTATATCTTCTAAAATGTGGTGTATCAAACGACGTTATCGATAAACCACGACTATGTTCCTTTTGTATCTATATTTTACATAAGGGATCTTAGGCTAGATGTATTTGGTTTTAAAATTCTTTGCATAGTTTTATCTTGCTAAAAGTATCTTTTAATGAACGATTAGTGTACAAGGCAAAAGGGTTGGTTGATGAGGTTGACTGGATAACGCCATCACGAATATCAATATCTGAGCGTTTCCTTTGTTTTTTATTAGCTGTGAATTGTGCACATTATATTATAAAACAAATAAAATATATAAACAGTTAAAAAACTTCCTACAAGAATGGTGTAAGCAGCCAAAATGTTATGTCATACTGAAAGTGATCAAAGTTACTTATTTTAAGTCTAAAAACAAATGTGCAAATAACTCGTAGCTTAATAATCGTAGCTTAATTATTGTTACCCAAACCAATCAATGAAAGTTATTTTTATATGAAAACAAAATTAAATTTATGAGAAGAAGAAATATATTAAAAAGTACCGCCTATATAAATATATATATATATATATATATATATATATATATATATATGTGTGTGTGTGTATATATATATATATATATATATATATGTGTGTGTGTGTGTATATATATATATATATATATATATATGTGTGTATATATATATATATATATATATATATATATATATATATATATGACACATTTATGTAATGAGGAAAACGAAAAGGGATAAAATAATCATCCATATTAATACTGGAAGCAGCTACCTGAAATTTTGATCGATCCAGGTTGAATAGTCAAAAGAAAAGTGTCATCTAAAACAGCTGCTGTAAGTTTAAAATGCATGTTTTATATAGAGACTCCTGATTTACGGATGATAAACGTATTTTTAATTTAGTGTAAAAAATGTTCCTTACTCATTGTTGATAGTATGTAGGTTAATTGGGAAACAGAGTCGGGGTTGTATTTGTTTGTAATGTTTTTCTTTCAGCATTTACATGCCTTCAAAATGTATTTATATGCCTTCAAAATATTTTGTATAAATCCGAAACTTCTCAGAAAGCATCCAGTGGTATTGATGTACTGCTTTTAGCCACTTCTATCACAGTTCTATACTTTCGAGAAACCAGATCGTGGAAGATCAATAAAAGTGAAATAAAAAATATGTTGCGAAGCCATAATAAAATATGAACTACTCAAATGTAATGCAAAGTTATTATAAAAAATATGTGAACACCTGTCAACAGACTCACGACCAAAATGTCGACTTACGTTATATTTATGTATATAGTGCAGGTAAATATTTTTATCATCAGACATTTTTTCAATCTCTAAATAATTGATTTTTACGTATATTTTGATCACTTATTTAACATTATCTAATTTAATTTAGGATGGGTGAAAGTAAATACATTCAAACTACTATTTCGTAATGAAAATCATAAAATATAACTGATCTCTGAAATGTTAATGCTATACTTTTTACCAAAATTATTGGATTATATTCGGAATACAAGGTATAGACGTAATTTACGTTAATTAAAATTGAAACTAGCCCGTTACACGGACGGCCGTCGAGTTCGTACGAAATTATGCATTCGTATCTTAGAAGACAATCTATTTCATACTCTATATGAGCTTAGAAGCTCTGTACAAAAACTAGAAACTAAACGACAATAAAAAGAAAAAGGTTTAAGATTGAAGTTTACCCACGAGATTCAATGAATACAGCTGTGTCTATACCAAGGGATTTAAATAGGATTAATTTATTTTATATCATTTAATCAAATTTTTACACAATTTTAAAGTTTTGAATCACGAACCGAAGGCAAAAATATGTCTAAAATATTTAAAATGGAATTTTTTCTTAAAATGTTTTTAAGAGAAAATATATAATGTATACATAAATATATATATATATATATATATATATATATATATATATATATATGTGTGTGTGTGTATATGTATATTTATATGCATATAAATATATATACATATATATATATATATATATATATATATATATATATATATACATATATATATATATATATATATATATATATATATATATATATGTAACCGAGCTTTATCCTTTTTGTGTTTTGAGAAATACAGTTTAATGAACAACCTGAACTTTAAAAAGTTTTGCACGTACCACAAGTGATCATTTTAAAGACATTTTCGTCAAACGTCTAATAAAACTCGGCGGTTTGTTATTTTTTATATTGAATCTGTTACCTCTATTAATACTATGAAAACACTTTTTACATCTGTTAATAGTAATCACAATACGAAGACATCTTTATTATCATGGTGAATAAATAAAATAAATGTTCGTATTTATTGCTAAACTTTTCAATTTCCAACTTGATCTAATGCCGCTTTTCTTTCCTTAGACGGTAATTGCATTTAAAGCACCATTTTATGAAACTGTTCGATAATTTCGTCAATAATTTAATATCATTTTTATTAATTTTATATCTTTTAATCTTATATTTTTATGAACTCTAGGTTTTACTAGTATAGAGCAGCAATTTGTCCTGCCAAAATGCAACGTATATTTCTAAATTTGGTATCTGGGACGAGAGTAGATGTAAATATATATATTCGCGTAGTGAAAATCTGAAACTTGGATAACTTTGAGGAAAAATCATCATTGTTTTTGAAAACAGCACATTTTTAAACACCCTTTAAAGAATTATATCCCGCATATCATATCGTTTACGAAGTTTTATATCCGCATTTTAGAAATGTAGCAAATTATTTCGATTAAATGTATTTCAGAAATATATTGGCTATAAATGAATATTCTAGAATTAAATCCATTAATGATGCCCCTAAGGGGCGACCGTTTTCCCCGGTATTACTGTGAATAAAATATATTACTTCAAACAGATAACAGCGACTAAATGAAGTGTAAACATACCTATATCTAGAAATAGCACGATCACCCGATGACGAGGCTCAGGAAGCAAATTCCGGTATATTTTTGACAAATGATTCGTACCTTGTAATATGGGAATAATATCGAGCTGCATAATGCTTATAATAACACCTTGCTTTACTAACATGTTCTTATAATGTGTACGCAAAATGTGGTATGATTTGAAGCAAACATTTTAATAAGGAATTTTTGGCGTTATATTAAGAGTCGTCGTTTATAGAAAAATAAGACATGCAATTTTGCTCAAATGGATGTTTAATCAGGTGACTGAATATAATTTATTATTTATTTGTACATTCTAATAATAAATCTTGATCCATTTTCTAAGACAAAAAGTATTAAATGTTGTTTTTTATTATGGAAAAACAAAGTTTGCGTCAAAAGGAAAATCGACAGTAAGAAGAGTAATTTTTAAAATGGTTAAGTTTTTAAATTACAATAGCGCGTAGGGCTATTTTAGCCAATCTTTCCTTAAATTATTATCATTTTACTTCATAATATTTCCTTATTATTTGGGTATCCAAAAACATTTTAGAATTTCCAACAGAGAAGTTATAGTCGTTAATTATATCCTAATCTCTATGCTGATAAAGACCAAAAGACAACATATGAATAGCATGTTAATGTGATATTGATATAAAATTTTAAAGGACCTCAGATATGATAGGTTTAATAATTTCTTGCTTCATAGAGAAATTCTTACTAATAAATGTAAAAAGTGTCACTAAATTGGTGTTAAAGATTGAAATATCGAATACTTAATCAACAAATGTAACTCAATCCAATATCAATGTCATAACAAGTAAATCTAAGGAATTTTTTTTGTACGAAGCTGCACCCGGTTTTTCGTATGCTGTGTATATATTAAGACCATTTAATTCCTTTTCAAAAGCGCTGCTTTTCACATATTTTTGATTAATTTTAGTAGAATAGTATTATGAAATTTGAAAGAAAACTATCTTATATAATGATTTCTCTAGCCAGCACTGCCAACATTTCTAATGTTGGCAGTGCCTGGGATTCATTTTTTTTTAAATTGTGTATTATAAAATTAATGAAAAGGCTTATTAAATAATATTTTGCACAGAAAGAATAGTTTTAGGTGATTAGCTTATCCATAATAACTCTTGAAATTTCAATATACCTGTTATTTAAGGTGAAAACTCTATTAGTACCACTTCCGAATCTAATTTAATAAAGGTGGTAAACTTCAAAAAGATCCTGTTTAAACGTTATATGATAAATCATAAGATAAACTAATTTGTGAGTTGTTACATTCATAATTTCTAATAGTTCTTGTTTGTTTTTATTCCTAGATGAATTTTTTGTTTGTTGTTAAACGTTACAATTTCATAATTCACTCATGTCGATTCATTCATCACAATATAATAACTCTTTCAGTACAAGGTCGAATATGATAAACTTTTATATGAAAACATGTTCAGGACTCGGAAATAAACACATTTTCCTTTAATTTCAAGCCATTACATTTTCGTTCAATACATCCAACTTGGAGATGGCTATTTTTTTTCCTAACCGACCTATTAAGTTTTAGAAACGACTTTTAAAATGCAATCAAAAATATATTCTTGATAGGGTGTCACTTTCGTGATTCTCCATATATTGTAAGATCCAAAATATTTTTTTACCCTCTATGTTAGACATCTGAAAGACATCAAGATTTCATCAAATCATAATTTCGATTAATCTTCTTTCACAATTAAGACATATATAATTTGTTTATCTATGTCCAATTATTATTACATGCTATTATTCTTGTGTCTATGAAAAATGTGTTAGACAATATTTTTGACATAATGAAAAATAATGGTATTTGTAATTGTATAATTTTATTATTTAAAATTAAACAATTACAGGTTATTGTGCCACACAATAACGAAATGAAAATTAGAAAAAAAGACGAGTCTAACTAGATTTATGATTGACGTAATCACTAATTTTACTTTCATTATTAATTTATCATCACTTTTATTCTTAGATTTTTAAAGCAATATTGCTAGTGAGTTGGGGAAATATTAATATGGCGGATAATATTTTTTATACGAAGCTCGAAAAGTTAGATAGATTTTATGTCAACATGTTCCTTAGCCTTAATCTCAATTTCAATTTTATTTAAGCAACTAATAAATATAGATTTAGATTTACGAAAATTCTATTTTACTCTTTCTGGCTTTAGAATTATCTTCACATTATTTGCTTTATATTCTGTGTACCTGATTTTATACCTTTTGAAATTTAAGGGCTAAATATATCCTTTCGCAATGTAAAATATTATATTTTGGCCAATTTAATTGTGCACACGTGGTTTTGCATTTTGTTGCAAAATCACGTGTGCACATTAGCAACGTGTTCCACTTTATTAAGTTCACGAAAACACTATGAGTCAATTGCTGCGATATAAAAATATACATTCCATAAAAATTTGTATTACCAAGAGATTGTGATAAATGGAGCGTATTTATGGTTATCTACATTAATGAGAATGCATAAAAATACATTTTTCTAAATTTTATTGTGTCAAACATTTTGGTACTTTGCAGCGGTTGACTTTTTTCAATAGCAATATATATATATATATATATATATATATATATATATATATATACATATATATATATATATATATATTATATATATAAATATATATATATATATATATATATATATATATATATAAATATATATGTGTGTGTGCGTGTGGGTGTGTTTTTCACAAATTTGCTTACCCCCATTTTTCTTTTTCAGTCATGATAAAACTAGTCTATTAGTATTTAATAATTCACTCCCCGACTCATGTCAACCATCCTCGTCTTAATAAAATATAAACGAATCCGACAAACCATTAACCCTATTAATACCTTAAAATTAATCATGAAGAACTATACAATAATAGTATTGTAATTTGGAAAACAGGCAGTAAAATATATGCACGCAATGGGAAAATAAGAAAATGATGAAATTGTGGTGAATACCTAAAAATCGTAAAATGCTTTTGTTTTAGTCGAGCTGAATTGATAACTTTTTTTCTAATTTGTACCTTGTTTTGTAGACTAGATCTATGAACATATAATATTTTGTTATTACTTATCCGTCACCAATGATAATGTTTATTATAATATATATTCAATAACCTACCAATTCAAATTTGCTCTATCTAGCGCCAAAAATACAGGTATATACAAAGTTAGAATTCGGTATAGAATTTAACAGATGTGTATCCATTTCATAGTTTATTTAAAAACAAAGTTAAAATTCCATTAGAAAGCTTGTAAAAAATGTGCCGAATTCTCGTTGGACTATTAGACCTGCAATTAAAGAATTTCAAATTTTGTAAGTCCATTCTTCGCATTAAACTTTCATTTCAAAATAATTTAAAGGCAAAGTGAAATATTTATCAATACAGAGTTTTTAACTTACTAAGAGTTTTATTCGTAATGTAAATAGCTATGTACTTCCTTTTGTCGCTTTTAATTTCTATGATAATTATGTTCGACATGGCATCCATTATCTTTTTGTGTTGGTTATCGTAGCCTCGCCCAGCAAAATGGCCTTCATCCAATATTAATAAGCCTCTCATTTGTAATTTTATACACAACACCTACCTCCACTGCATTACTTTCGTAATTTGTGTGTGAATTTAAGTTGAAAATTTAAAAAATTAACGTAATACTTTCCATTGTTGGAAAGAACGTCTAGAGAGAAATGGAATGATATCCATGAAACCCCGTATGATTGAGGGAAACGATGTCGATGTCAAAATGTGAGAATATCGCGGCGCATGAGCACGTGAAACGCGTATACATCTTAACTAAGGCGTATTCATGTAAAACCCACGACCGTGTTCTCGACGCGTCCAAAATATATAACAAATGTAATATTTTGGCATTTTCTTCAATTTATACTTATGCACGTTCACATGAAACACAGATAACCATTTCACAATATATGGTTTACCCTGTAATGGGGATCGGTAATTTTTTTAGTTCTTTAGGCTACATTAACTAATAATGTCAACCCGAATGAAATGAAGAAGATTATTATCAAAGAATATATTCTTACATTCTCTCTTTCTAATACAATACATATATATATATATATATATATATATATATATATATATATATATGTATGTATGTATATATATATATATATATGTATGTGTATATATATATATATATATATATATATATATATGTGTTTTGTTTTTTCAATGTATCACGTGATTTCATTCTGTGTAAAGCAATATGTAAGATTTTCATTTAACACTTATCAATAAAGATTATGGGTGAAGGCTACGTGCTGAGAAATCTAAAACAAATCAGCATTAAGTATAAGTGTAAGTAAAATGTTTCAAAAAAGTTAATAAAAATCAAAATAATGTCTTTATTACGTCAGCCTTCTATTTTAGATGGCAGACTCTTTTTGCCGCGGAACTGTTTTTGGTGTTGATTCTTTATCATTAGGTTTACTATCATACTGGAGATAATCCGGAAAATAAATTCATAAGAAAATCTAGGGTTAGTATTTGGCAGTGTAGCTTTGGATTTTTGATCTACGTATTACATATACATTTTCCAATAACAACAGACAGTGGATCAAAGGAAATGACACAAATTGCCAAATTTCCAGGTTCTACACGAAACAGAAAGACAAATCTGACATAGATACATGGACTAATATGTGGGTGATTATCAGAGTTTCACTTTTTAGAGTTCAATTATTTTTCATTAATAATAACAAAATTAATAGTCATTAAGAAGTATTACGAATTTTCTAAAAACCCCACAAATGGAATTATTGTCGCCAGACAATAGATATCACTTAAAGTATGTAAAGACGTACACAGTCGAATTTAAGGTGTGATCTAGATACAAAAAATAGCACTGACCTAATTATTCAGACTATATGGAACACAATAAGTCACTAATGCCGCATCCGTTCTATGCCAATCGGCAACGCCATTCGACAAAGCCGCACGAGTATGTATTCGACACGTGTATCAAATAGAATTTCTCTCTTTGTACAGATTGTGTGATTTTGAATGGTATATATAATATATATATATATATATATATATATATATATATATATATACATACATACATATATATATATGTATATATATATATTTATATACATATATATATATGCGTGTGTGTGTGGGTGTAAAAAAATGTCTTCGCTACTAGACCAACCAACATATAAAAATTATTTTAAACTTATTTAATTATTATTTATTACTATTTTATTCAATCGCATTCAAATAATTTGTCAACAAAAAAAATACATCTTTCGCGGTAAAAAGTATTTTGCAAATATACGAGATTTTTAATTAAGATTGCTTTCAATGAAAACTACATCACGTGCCCTCGAAGTTATTGACAGGTTCGATTTATAAACTTGAAAAATGTGCGGGCATGTGTGAATTTTGGGAACATTTTCTTCAAAGACTATTATTTATTGCTTATTAATAAATTTTCCCTTTTAATTATTCTCAGTTTGAATATTACCATAGTACAGTTATAGTGCAGAAGAGACATGCATAAAAATAACAAAATATTTTTCTTTTAAAATTCTCTTTGTTTGTTGTAAAGATGAAGATAATAATCAATTTTAAATGTTAGGAAAAGTTTACGTAATTTCATAATTTGAAGTTATTATTAAATAAAGGCATTGCGTTAAGAAAAAAAGCTAGATATAGCTGTGTGAAGGACACGCGCGAGTATTTTATGTTCATGAGGAATATTTTACTTAAAGACTATGAAAATTTATTTTTGTCACTTTAATCGGAAGGAAATAAATAAAAGAAATGTTTACGCTATTATAATTCTATTGATCGTAGGTCTTTTATATAAAGAATAGAATAAGAAATGGCATATACGATCACTCCTTAGCAACCCCTATGTTAGACGTATTCACGCCACCGTTGACGCACTTGAACACTGTGATTCCCCCATCGTCTCCTCGCACGATATGTTCGAGTCCCCGCACTCGGTGTCATACATTTTTTATCGGGTGGTATAATAAAATTTTATATTTTTATGTTAAAATCAAAGTTGCAATGGTAAGTTCAGTTTTCCAATTTTATTTTTCCTGCTTTCTGAGTTGTTCCTATTATAACAAAAAAATTAAACTTGTATTTATTTTAAAAAAAACGATGTCAACATTACTGAA
Organism: Druceiella hillmani; assembly: GCA_039881145.1. NCBI lineage: Eukaryota > Metazoa > Arthropoda > Insecta > Lepidoptera > Hepialidae > Druceiella > Druceiella hillmani. The sequence goes on from JAYKKI010000093.1 coordinate 9,282,509, forward strand.
ATCTCTATTAAGAAAGTTTTTTTATACTTATTCACTTGAGGTTACAAAATACTTGAAAGTTCAGAGATAATAATTTAATGGTTATACTACTAAATAATCAGACAATTTCAAAGTAAGTTACTCTGTAAAAGTATTCTCAGAACCCAAAACATAAAAAATGGCCCAAAAGCGGTAACATCAAGTATTTAATTAGGATAAACTCACAGTTAATTTGAGAAAAACGATTGTTCAAAAGGCAGATTGGAAAACAAGTGCAAATTACGTTTTGATATAGTCTATAGTTTCCTCGAGATGTACAAGGCAGAGAAGCTCCCTCTATAGTTGTCAGGCTAAGATGCAAAATTATATTTTAAGATACCTTCATTTCAAACTTACTACTGCATTTTTATCCTTTAAAAATTGTTCTATTGCAGGGTAAATTAAAAGAAATGTAATTAGTCACGAGTCATAGCCTGATCATAAACTCACACATACAATTAGTATACTTCCCTTTATCCCCATAATTTTTGAAATATAGATATATAAAAGAAAAATACGTTAATATGATAACTGGAAGCATTTTTAAATTAATTATGGACTTTGTTCACGACGAATTTTATGCAAACGGGAAACATCGCCCTTGGTTAAAATTTTTTCTTTGGGAATAAATTTTCTTATAATTTTGTCATAAAATAAATAATATGCTGAATCTAAAAAAAATATTTGCCGCTGTGAATATGTAACGTTATACTTTAATCAATTCGGAAACAAATTCTTGATTATGTGTACGTGTACTCGAATTCTAGGTATATAAATCAAATCAAGTGATAAATATTTAAAAAAGAAATTAATTTGTCACAATTTCCAATGAATGTACTTTATTTTGATATATAATAGCACATAATTTTCAAAAATTTACCACGTTTTTCTATATAGATCTCACGAAACCTACTTTACAAATCTGAATTTAATTATTTATTTCGCACATGTAATAACATTAAACATTTTTTTATTATATTATAGCAAAGTACATAATAAATTCAATCCAGAAAACTATTTTCTCGTTGTAAATATGTAATTTTACAACTTTAATAATTGAAACAAGTACTAACACTCAAATGCGTCGCGCGTTCTCGAAATCAAGGTATTTAAATCGCGAAAAAAATAAAAAAATAATAAAAAATTTGTTTATTAAAATATTTTATATTGATTATGTTAAATATTTGAATAAACAAAGAAATAATTACATTCCATAATGCAATAAATTCCAATTATTTTAATTTATGACAATAAACACACACGCACGCACACATATGCGCGCGCGCATACACACACACATGTATATTGCAACAACTATCTACTTTAATTGTTTCATTTCTGACAGCGATCTCACATACCTACGTCACGATTCGCGAACCCCGGTTGCATGATTTAAGTACTTTTTATCAGAGCATAACCCAAAAGATATCATGGCCAAGCTGCGTCTAATTGAGTCAATATTTATTTAACTACCGAATAACATAGACGGCGAGACGTGTTTCGTTAATATTTCTTCACTTGACTTGATATCTTCACTTGACATCTTTTCTTTCATATTTAAAACTGCTGTAATTCTTGTGGTATTTGTAAGATACGAATAACGACGTGAGCTCATTATAGAAATAACTCCTCTCACTTCGATAAAGAAATGTAAATACGGTATCTACAAAATATACACACTAAAACAAAACTATCCTTTTTAACGATAAGATACCATTAAAATTGATTGTAGCTATAACTGAATAAAACTCCAGAAAATGAGTACTACGTTAATTTTTTTTCTAAACATAGTCTTTGAATTGGGCATTATAAAAGGTCATAAAATACCAAAAGGTTCTAAATTTAAGTTAAATATATTTGTGTTTAACGTCACACTACCGACGGTCTTTGCCTTCCTAATGTGTGATTTATTTTCAATATTTTCAGGTTTACGTGGGAATTCAAACGATGCTATTTGTAAATAGGTAGAAAATATTTAAGTTAATGGACGCGGATAAAATAAATTCAGTATATCTAGAAAATATTTACAAGGGCAGAATAGCGAAGTTTAAGGTCACTTTTGTTATGCCGAACGTTTTTCAATATCTTGTATATTGAAAAACGTATGGAATATTAGAGAGCAAAAAAAGAGTATATTGCATAATTGCATTCTGAGCAAAAATATTGCAGCAAATTTGGTGTCACAGGTTAAGTATTTTCGAGATAGAGAATAAGATTCCGATATGATAAAATGTTCTCAGCAATTGGCTATGAAAGTGGTTGTTATATTATGCCTTTAAAGTAGATTTTTATATTAGAAATTGAATGTCGTGTTTTTCGTTTTGTTATTTTAGATATTTTTGTTCCTAAAATAATCTTGCCAGTTTGTAAATTTAAACTTAGTGTGTTTTCTAATTTTGATACCGCTTTATATTGAACTTACTTAAACTACTGGCAAATAATAATTGCTTGAAAAATTTAATTTGTAGCTTAACGGGATAAATCCAAGACGACAGTGGCTATAGAACAACATGTGCCTTAATGTACTAGCTGTAGTACGTATACCAGCTGTACCTAGGACTTTTTTGGTGTGTAATTAGGAAACCAAAAGTTTGTTTTTCTCTCTTTTATATATTGTTGCAAGGGGCATACTATTACCATACCAAATTTCATCAAAAACTGTTCTATAAATTTTGAGTGGTACCCGCTCAAATTAATATACAGACAAAAATAAAAAAAGGTTTTTCTGGTTGCTTTTTATCATTTTACATGCTAAATCAATCAGTTTTTTTAATATTTTCAATGTAAAAAATTCACTCTATTACAATTTTATTATATGTATAGATAATGTTAAATAAAACATTATATTTTGAATCTACTAATTATGAATCTTTATTTATTACTGTAGAGGCGTTGAAATATGGATTTTGAAAAAATAAATTTAACCGAAATAAAATAGCCACTGAGTAAGAAAGCACTGAAAGTTACTAAATTAATACGGTATAATACGTGTATAATTTCTTTCCTTTTAGTTAAGAATACAAATAAATTGAAAAAATATTTCTATTATGGAAGGTTTCAAACGTCAATGTTACATTGGCATATCATATTTACACACTGACACATAAGCGTTACATTTAACTCGACACCGACTTCATTAATTTCAAATAGAAGCAATATTTGCCAAACCCGTTAAGTCTCGTGAATAATATCGTACGTCAAAAGTTCCAAATAAATACTTATATTTTAATTATTTAATTATTTCCAATGCCTTAATTATTTAGTGGTTACTTAAAGTCGGATAAATATCTTTGTTTTTTTTCCGTTATAGTGCTGGAACTTACGGGGAATGCAATAAAAGATCATTATTGAAATCTAAGATGCCGTGTACTCTAATCCGTCTTGGACTTCTTCGGAATATTTCCGGAGGTTCTTATCAGGATAAGACCATATTTACATGGGACCTATCTGAAATTATTTCATTTCAGAGGAAGAATCATGAAAATTGTTCAAAGCGTCTTCGAGTTACAGCTGTAAACACATTAAAAATACATAGGTATCTAATGAAAAAATATTTCTTAAAGGATATTAAAAACTACTCAATTTATTTTCGTGATTTTTGACACTTTAAATATATCTATGGAATTTTTAGTATGCTCTTTAAAAGAGAGAATGGAGAGAAAAAAATTTTAATTGGTGTAATATTATTGAAGAGAATAATGAATAGAATTTGCTGAAGATCTCTCAAAAATATTTTTAAAATTTCTTCCCATTTTTCCTATATTTCGACGTACATTTTTCAGTCATATAATATTATATTCTAAATATTTCTATTTGATTTAATTAACTGAAACTATCCTCTGTCAAAAACCGATCCATGAGGAACGATATTTTATATTTATCTGAAATAACATACATAGCAAATTATGACATTTCTTCATGTAAAGTTCAAAGCGTAAGTTCGTATGTTGGAAAATGAGAACTTAAGAAAAGGTGACTAAACAATGATAATGGGAATCCATGGTGGTAGATGGCTAATTTTCCCCTCCACCGTCAAACTATCAGCATGTCACTTAATAGCAAGTACAAACAAAGTAAGCCTAGCTTGCTTTGTTTATACTTTGTTTGTTTTGGGTTTCGTTATACTCAAAGTCATTGCATTATTCATGTTTATTATATGTTAAAAATATCGTAGCAAGGAAGTTTCGTTAGTCTGAATGCATTATATTTTAAACGTAGCCTTTCTATAATGATCTTATATCAAATTTGTAAATATATGCAACAAGCAGAATTGTTGAACAACATGTTTGTAATACGTTCCATATACTTACGTCGAACAGAATCGTTTACTAACGTTGTAAATCCTGATTCTTTAATGCAGGAGAAACATTCCACATCGATTCATTAAATACGAATATATTTCTTTGAGTTCAAATATTTGGACTAAGAATTAACGATTATCAAGCAGATAAATGTTTTTTTTAAATAAAACAAACAAATTCGAATGAATAATTGCGCTCCAATTAAAAATGGAAATTAATGTCACGGGACAAACAAGCTCACTTCAGATTCTGCTTTACACAGGTTTCGAATAAAACAAATATATCGACTGAGCTATTTAGGAGGTCGGATGTTATTGTTAATAATACATGTCAGTTTATCGTACAGGTTTACCATAACGAGAGTGAGAGAACAAACATATGTTTCATAAATTGGACCTACGGGGATGTAGGTTATGTACGTCCGTAGAACGTAATAGTTAGTGAGTGGTATGAGGATAAGGTAGACCTACTCAACGCCCATAATAATATTATACAAGATCTCGGCTATGATTTCGTCTTAGTTCATTACTTATCTAATAGTGAGATTTTCTAAACTGAGTTAATTTTTTTCAATCTACCGTGACATGTCATGGATTCTGAAATTGCATACATGATATTACATATATAACATACTACAACACACTATAGTTAATTATATATGCCTTGGGTTTTTTTTTCATTTGAATTTCTGTATTTACTCTTACAATAACAGAAGTATATTTTAGAGTCAGCAAATTCCTAAGTTTTTTGAAAACATACACAATTCTTGTCAAAAGTTTTCAAAATCGTATATCAGTGATCATTATGAATATTTCTCGTATATGGAAAGAAATTACCGTATTTTTAACGTACTAAAATAAACTTATTATGTGCGTATAGAACTCGCAGTTCAACTTTTCACACACATTTACACGTATTAAATTACATGTTATGAATTATATATTATACATAGTATTTAAATACATGTCATAAAATATCTTAAACCTTTTCCCAATGTTAATATTATTTTTTAACATATAAAAAAATTGCCAAGCATATCCCATACGGATGTTCAGTTTATTTGTGAATAATTCAAATACTATTATGTAATTTAGAATCGGGAACATAATTTTTGAATCAATGTTGAAAAATTTAAATAATCTACTTTTCCCTAATCTCAGAAAGTTAAAAGAGAACTTGATCGAAATATATTTTTCCTTCGAATCGGGGGACCTTTGTAAATATTTGAGTACTTGAAATATGTTTCTTTTCACCATGCGTTTTGACGAATGTTTTCATAAAATGACAAAATATTTTGAAGGAAATAAAATGTGTCGAGGGTCCTTAACGACCAACTAATAATGTTTACCCACTTGTGATATTCAGAAGAATCTGTTAAAAATGTAAAATATTGTAATAGAGGTTACAATATACGAAAATTTGCATGCATAAATAATTATGTTAATCTAGCAAACAATTTATAATTTCAATTTAATATGATTTGCACGAACGAAATCCAATCCTTATTCAATACAGGACTTGATTCCAAAGCATTAAATAGTCATTAAGAAAGAAAAAGTGCAAAACTGAGAGATAAATAAAATATACTAATTGCCGTACAACAATTACGATCGTAACTGAAACTTATGAAACGGTCGTAAATCGTTCTAATTCTCTGCAGAATTAACTTAAAAGGAGCGAATCGAATAAATAAATAAACTGAGATGAAGTACTGCTACCTGCACTAAGTTTTACAAATTAAATGCACTAAAAACTAAGGATTGTTAACGGATATTAAGTACAAGCATATGAAACATGATATAGTGAATATCTTCGTAGACGCTCACAATAGTGTGGCATAAAAAACGATACTCATTCCAATAGTAATGGCCAAAACGATTTCTGTTACAAAAAAGTGATGCATATTAATCATAATACTGTCAAAATGTTTCTTTCTTCACCCTCATTCTTGTCTTAATAGTGTCATACATGAAATTATTATTACATTATATGATATTTTCCCGCAAATGTATATAGATTTATTTTAATTATGGGTTGTATGCAAGTTATACTTTTTTTTAACAAACTACATCTTCCAACAAACCGAAATAATGTTTAAATCATTTTCTCAGTTTTTGAAAAGTGAATGGAAAAGTATTTATTGTAAAAAATCCAAGTGTTACCTTGAATAAAAAGGTTTATCTACGTATCATTTACTTTTTCTTACATGTGTATCATTTACTTTTTCTTTTTATCACAAGTCACTCTTTTAATTAATTAGGCAAAATTAACACCCATCATATGACTTTTCAATTCCAATAATGTGAATTAAGAGATTACGTATTATGCTATTACTTTTGCTTGACCTATACAAAATGCATCCTTAGTAAGGCGAAACATATAGTGAAATATTCAAACTTATACTGTCTGCATCTGTGTCAATCCTTATCTTAAAGAAATTCAATACCAAAACCTCTGGGACGTATAGAAATTCATATTTCCCGTACCTCACAAATTTTACCTCCTTTTTAAGAAGACTCGAAGAAAGACCCAATTTAAGAATCTGGTATCTATTTAGCTACGTTATATTTAAAAAATCAGGGTAAATAACTTGGAGAGTGATTTGAATTTATACATATAACAGGCGAAATTTTTAGCATCCCGGCTAAAGAAATGGATTTACTTCACTAAAATACTAAATTATGTTACTGGAATTATCATGATGTCAGATTCGGAAGTGGTTTTTTCAGATATATGAACCGTACTAAAATTCATTCTGTAATGTAAATATAGTAGGAAACTGCGACCATGCCAATAAATTATTGAAGACTATTCTAAATTCTTCCAAACCAAGTCTGAAAGTTTCTGAAAAATGAAAAAAAATCACGTTCACTCCTGTAGCTCACGCAAAAGTCCTGTGATAGCTAATTTTAGTAAAAATTAATATGATACAGGTACACTCCTAGAAAATACCCAAAGATTTGAAAATGATCGCCATTTTATTAGAACTGCACTGCCTGGTTACGTAAAGTTTTTTTTTATTACTGAGTGAAAAAGGAGGAATAGAAGAAACCGTTTCCTAAAACCGTTTTAACCAAAGTATATATATATAATTTATTTATGGCAAAAAATGGACTTTTTTCCTCTTTATTGAAATCAGAACATAGAATTCCATCACCATTGCACACGAAACTAGGTGTCAGTAAAATTTTCACGAAAAGTTTTATAAAACTGGCCAAGGTTTTCTGTAACTGAACGATAAATTTTTGAGGATCACTGACTCCAAAATCTAAGAGAGAATATGTGTTGAAACGCAAGTAATAAACGTAATGAAAGACCAACTAAAACTAAATTTCCTTGGTTTGGTCATATGGTAAAATGTCACCAACAATTTGTAGGAAACGACAAGACCCAAAACTACGGACTTTATCCATGACCTTTTGAGGGCTTATAAATCTATACAGAGTCATACCCTATTCAAGAATAAATTGCTGAATTCGCATTTAGTTATTTACCTAAAGACAGGAGAGTCATCATCCATAAATTGGTGGAGAGTTTGACCGGGATAAATCAATGCAAACAATTGCTGAGATAAGTGGATTCTATATATATTGGTAAAATATTGCTGGATAGTGAAGGTAGATATTTATTATTTATTTAGAAGAATATTCAAGAAGAAAAAATTGTTTTGTATGCTATTTAAAAAAAAAATTGAAATGTGTGTTTGAAAAAAAATGATATTGAAAATTTTACATATCGTAAAACTTTATTAATTTTTTTTTAAATTATTCGAAATGAAAGAGCAGTAGAATGTAAGCATTTAAGTAACCATATATGGAATATATATATATATATATATATATATATATATATATATGAGAAATTATTTACCTAAACATTTAATAAGTTGTTAAATATAAATCCTCAGCATCTTCAGAACCACATAATGATAGTTAGAGTGGACTACATACTATCCATATTTTCCATATTATCATTTAATTATTTTCAAATATTCAGTTTAATATGTACTCTGCAAATTTATATATTACATATTATGATATACTATTCGTTACCTTCAATTATTTTATATAAATCTATGATTCATGTTTTATATTATCTCATAGAAAAAGAAAATGATTATGATGAAATACATTGCTTGGAAATTATAATTGATTAAATGTTTAAAAAAACTCATTAACATGTTTACATTTTCAAAATCTATTGAACATTTACTCATTAAAAACGATTACCAAAATATTGAAGGAATAAAATAAAGTTAGTTACAGAGTTCGCACAAAAGTGAATTAAGTATTTGATCTCAGCAAGATCAAATTTATTTATTCAGGTTGAGGTTTAAATTCTTTATTAATAAGCCAGAAAAAGTAATTTAAAATAATAATATTTACCGTTTATATAGTCTTTTTTTAAAAATTTCGAATAACCAGAAACACCGTCGCTAATTATAATATGACAATATTACAAAAAAGATATGGAGAAAGCCAGTTCCTCACAATGTTACGTCATTGTGAGGTTGATAGGTGATAGTTAATATGTTATAAAACATTGACTAGATGAAATAAAATATATTAGCTATAACAAATTATTAAAAAATACACAACCGAGTAAAATTGTGTTTTATCTAATTGTTGGTACTCACTCGTGTTAAGCCTTTTTATAAGTATGTAGTTCTTGTTAAAACACTCGCTTTGTAAAAAGAACAGATATATTTCCAATCAACATAACTATCAAAACCTGCGGGATCATATTTCCTTCAAAGTCACTATATCTATAAATATTCCTAATGGGGCTGTTGTATAAATCAAGGGCATTGGCCGTTTAAAATTAACTATGGCATTTATCGAATCAGATCATCCAAATAATTATAGAAATTACTAAAATTATTCTATGTTATTTTGAATAGAAGAATTATGTAAATGAGTATTCAACTAAGATGATTCAATGAATTAGTTAAATTTGCAGTAATCATATACTACCACACCATAAATCGTGCATTAGATATACGTCGAATTGATATATACAAATTTAAAAAGGACATAGAAAACATACGTTGCACCTGAATATTCTGTTAATGAAAAAAATTTCCCGGACGTTTCTTAAAAGGCTTTAAAGAAAATTATTGGGTAAACTATATGTATAACAGATGACTGAATTTTAATGGAGCAGGCTGATAATCATACGGAGAAGAGAATTAGAACAGAAGAGTTCGGGGTCTCATAAAGATATAGAATTATGTATACAATTTAACACCGGGATTCAAAATAGATACTGAAAAAAATACAAAAGATATTAAAACATCTGTGGAAGCGTTGACTCTTTTCTGTAAAGTTAATGAGATAGCTAAATGTCAAAGTACGACAATTTATACAATTACGTGTAAAACTGGTAATATCCTCGATGATATGGATGAAGTATTAGAACGATGGAAACAATATTGAAGAAAATAATATAATTCTAACAGAGTCCATCGAATGAATAGACTGAATTTTTCTTCCACAATACCAAAAATATTCTAAAAGGTTTTCCGTTAACTATCTGACAATGGACTCCTTTGCTTCATCGGTAAAAGGAATTTATTTTTAAATAAGAAAAAACATACCGACTTAAAAAGTTGGTATGTCTTTTTTGTTTAATGTGTTCCATGCCAAAAGGACGTCGGAAAGGAATGTATAAAATTACCCTACATAACTCCTCTTATTTACGGGGACCATCTAATTCGGAAAACCATTGAAAGTTAAGAGAAATATTTTACTCTTGACGGAAAACGCATCCTCTATTAGCAAGATGCTGAACACATTATTTTTGGATGTTGAAAGATATAAACCAAAGAGGGTAGTTTACAAAAAGTATACCAAGTCAATAGTGGTAGATCTGGCTGACAAATTAGTAGGTTACCAGGCTATTGAGTACTTCGAGAATGTGGAAGAATTTTATTTATCTGCGATTTAGGGTAAGTAATAACGGCAACAATTTTCTAGAAATCAAGATGAATTTTAATTACTTAAAATGCGATGACACGTCTCCAAAATATTTAAAAAAACTGATACATCTGTGAAACCAAAGCTCGGTTATTACAAACTCTGAAATTTCTTTTATGAAATGGATAAATTAAAGCTAAGGATGAATAACAAAGGATGAATACATTCAAAATTTGGCGCAAATGCTAAGGATACACCTGGCGCACATACACATGCATCTATCCTTTCATAAGAAAATATCGTGACTTGTTTGTCTGCTGTATATCGACTATGGGTTATGAAATATTTTGGTTACATAATGGAAAGATTAAACTCTACCAAGCAATAAGCATATGATATAGTCACATAACTCAATAGTGAGAGTCGGGCTAGTAAGCCAGATAATTGTTTAATTTTCTTTTCCTGTTGGTTTGAATTCATAAAAAAATCCTTGAAGTTTTTATCGCCTTCAACTTTTATTTCTCTTTTTTTCATGATAAATTTTAGTCCAAACAATTTAATACCCATATAAATTCGATCGAATTACATTCATAAAATAGTTAATATTGTTAGGCAAGGTATGGGCAACACTAGTTTATATAGCCATGCTTTAATATCAATAAAAATTAAACGTCTCCCAACATTTACCTAATTCATTACTAGTTGTTCTCTTTACGTTAATAAAGAGAAGATAAATTTCATAATTTAATTACTCTTCATGTCTAAGTATCGAGAACCAACCGCGAAATAATAATTTTTTGAAGTATTACAATATGTAGTTTGATTACAATATGTCAAATGTAAAGGTTTCCAATACACGAGATAATATTCACAGCGACATGTATTAGTAAACGTCTTTCCAAAAACATATCACATTTATATGGCGCGTAGTGAACTTTACGGACACAATATATGCTGGCAGTAGAATAATATTTATTAAAAACTTTCCTGAAATTTAGAAAAGCGAATCAAAATGACTTTTTGTCACACACATATTTCAGTTATAATGTACCAGCTTGACGGAAACGGCAATCTGTAGAAGAAGGTGGGGAGTTCCTGGAAAAAGATAATTAAAACTGTAAACATTTTCAATAAGATATATAATATTATTATTAGATATATATAAATATTCAATAAGATAAAAGTAATATCGGTAATGGCTATGGAATGAATATATCTGCACAAAACGTTTTTCACGGTAAATTTTACGGTAGGTCCTGTTTGATTTGGATTTAAAAAAATAGTGAAGAGAATAATTAACTTTTTATGTGTTTAAAATTAGTTTCAACTTAATGTGAAACCCAATGGGAGATTTTTATTTGTCAGGCCTAGAATTATTTTACAATTAATAAAATAAAAATCGTCGTTACTCACATAATTTTTCCGTTGGAAACAATTAAAACATTTTATTTTAATTTCGCCATTCACGACAACGTGAAAAATGCTAAATGTAAATTTATGTATTATTCTCCTTAAATATATGTTCGTGTATTACCTATATTACAATTAATCCATATATTATTTTCTCTAATTCTATCATAAAAATGAAGTACTATTGAAATTTCTGTCTTGCATAATATCCAAACCCGTGACTTAGGCAATAGTTGCCAAGCGCTTGTTATCACGTGTTACAGTAAATTCGGTAATATATTGTAGGTGTAATTGCCAGTACAATTTGCACTGCAAAAGTTCCAGTTAAGTAAATTATTTCAATACAGTATATTAAATAATTAATTTATTATTTAATCCGTTTACCAACCGTTTAGCAATGGTTACGGTTAAACAAAAGGAAGAATATAAACAAATAAAATTGGATATTAAATATAAAGATTCGTTTAAAGTAACGGAAATATTAAACTTGCCTGAAAGCCAAGTAATAACTAATTTAAATGAATAGGATCATATGAAAAAACTTATTAGTTTGAATTATTTAATGTTTTGAAGTATAAAATACAATGGCAGGCCGCATTTTTGTTGATGATGTGGATCGAATATAATAGATACTGGTATCTATTTCGTAGCCGAAACACGGTGAAAATTGTTTTCTCTCGAAGTATTTTGAATAGGTCGAAGGAGCGTGGTGTGCGATTAGCACTGGTGGCGGTCGGGTCTTGGGGAGAATAAATTGTATGTTCATGAGGTAATGCATATGGTGATCCATGGACTGGATGTGCGTATAAGAACAATTAGAGGTTGCTGTGATTGGGTTAAGTGATAATCAAAATAGGCCATGACGATAAAGGAATATACTCGAAATGTTAGTTATTGGTTTTAGTGTAAAATGTAGTCGATGCTTTACTACTGGATGAATTAAAATTTTAATTTGATTATAAACCATAACTTTTGTGAAGCAGTTTGTATTACTTTCTTTTCACTTTGGTGATTTATAATTTTGGGAATTACTATGTTATAAAGCCACGGATAATTAATTGTACGTTAAATTGCACAAAAAAAAGAAACTTTATTATTTACTGTATATGTGTAATTTTGTTTCTTTCTAAAGCTCTATGTAAATTTATTATTTTTAATTTGTTCTATAATGTTTTTTGTAAGTCGGACAACGTAAAGTAAAAAATAGGAATCAATTTTTAGCCCATGATTATTAATTCAACTCTTGCGTTTGAGTAAAATTTAAATATCATTCACTGCAAACAGATATTTGCAATTTCTCATATAATCCTTAACATTAAATTTCCTGTATGCCAAACAGCTATTTATCACATAGAATCATGATTGACCGTGAGATTTTAAGCGAAGCTTTAGTTCTTTACTAACAAGCGAATGTCTAACTTTTAAAACAATGACTGACGGAAAAGATTTTATATTACAAAGTTTATACAACCTTCCTTATATTCACAAAGGGTGTCAATGATAGTATCGACGGTAGAGTCGCTGCTTGAGTCTGTTGTAAAATTAAAGGTGAAGCGGTTGCTAGAACTGTCGATAAAGTAGCGTGATCGTTATATTTAACATTTGCTAACTGTGTTGAAGTTGGTCTGAATGCAGTTTGTGCTTTTGCTGTAAAGAATATAAACAATTGTCCCACCTTATAAAAAAGCAGAGTTTGATTGCAACAAAGCTAGGTAGGTAAAGTAGCTAAGTAGGATCTCAGTTGGAGATTATGTACCTTTAACAAATTAAATCATTCAATGAAGCAAAGCTTTGTACATATATATAGAGATGTGTTCAAAATTTTAGAAATTCTTGACGGTGAGAGGCCCTTAATGAAAACTCTTAACTAGAGACTAGATCTACGAATACTCACAAATTAAAATGAATGTCTAGAAACCAAATTCCGTTTGGTGTTGAAATAGATCCTGTAGAGCGAGACTCTACATAAAACATATGAGAGTGAATGACTTTATATTAGATTGACTCTACCATACTACGTTGCTGCCGCTAGTTAGACAACAGTTGCATAGTGCTGGCTAAGTACAAAGTATTTTGGTATCACTGGTTAAGAGTTATTTGCAGAGCGTTATCCAGCGCTTATATTTTGCTGTGGCTAATTATTTGTTAGTTGCAAAGTGCTGGTTTGCACAGTGCTGGTTAATTTACTATTGCTGGTTAAGCGCTAGTTGTAGAGCTTTATCCACCACTATTATTTTGCGGTCCCTGACCAAGTGGCAGTTACAGAGTGCTCATTAAAAACTAGGTGCGTTTTGCTATCTTTGGTAAGCGTCAGTAGTAGAGTACTGGGTAAGCGCTATTGTTTTGCCATCGCTGGTTAAACATTAATTGTAAAGCGCAGGGTAAAAGATTTTGGCGTGGTATAGATGATATATGGCTAAAAAAATTGAGACTTTTAAAGAGATGAAGGATTTTATTTCCAGCCGTTTCAATAATTAGTTTCTTTGTTTTTGCATTATTAAAAAGGAGAGTTTAACTTCTATTGTAAGGAATTCCTAAACTATACTCAGACTTTTGATTTCAATTTTCAGATCAGAATAACGGAGCAGAACTACTCTCGTTGCTAGTTCTTATTTCAGAGACATTATTCAAGAACGTATGACAAGTCGGAATGGCGTTGTTGTAGTTGAGAAATTTCGCACACAGTCGATCATCAACATTGTTACGAACTTCACTGTCGTCGAACTTCACTGTTGTTTCCATCATTCATGTTATTAAGAGGGTTTTATAAGTTTTATAACGTAAAATTTTATGGATTGTACGCTTTTTTAAGATAATTAACGTTAATTTAAGTAGGACGTAAAGTCCATTACGGACATTAGCACTCTTATAGAATTTAGAGCATAATAGAAATATAAAATTACAAACAAGTTACGCAAGCTAGGAGAAATCCTAGCTTGCGTAACTTGTTTGTTTGTAGAATTTTATTTAAAGGTTTCAAATAAAAAAATATAACAAATAGTAAAAAGATAACAATAGATATATTTTATGTTTTCATGAAATTAATATTATTACAGTAGGTGTGTAATAATATTCATTTTATAAAAACATGAAACATATCTCCTTGACATATTACTCTACTAGGTCTTTGGACCAATAGTAAAGAACATGTGGAAACGCAAAACAACTAGAATAGAAATTAATTATAGGCTTAAACTTATCTGCTTAATTAAACTAATTCAAACTGACTGCGGTACAATTTAGTATTCGGATTATTGCCATTCTAATTTAGATGCCATTGTTGGACATAATCAATTATCATAGGCGTGGCATAGATGATTTCAAATGTTTCCATAGAAAACTTTTTTCAACCTTCTTCAAAAGTACTGTAATCCTACTTTAAATTGTTATTACGCCTAGTTAAAATTTATTTCTTACCTACGTACTACATATGCTCTGTAAGATTTAGATCTGGTTTATTTGCGGGCTTTTAAAATTAGACTATGCAAAAATTTAATGCAATGTAAATGCAAAAACTCTAAGGGAGTTTGTGATGTAGAAGTGAGTTTCTGTATCACAGACCTGTTTCCTGTATCATATCAAGATGTGAGTTTCCTGTATCATATTTTCAAAAGGCATATTTCTTAGTGTGACTTTTACCTCATCCGTGGGAAGTTGTTTGATTGTATGCTAGTTTCATTGTTTTATGTTTCGTCATATAGGAAAGTATTTTGTACAACAGAAAAAACATTATCATTCGTTAAGATGTAATTAAAATTTTAAATTAGGAAACGGCACTAGCTAAGTTACAATATTTATAGATCTGCTAAATTATATTTACGTAATATTTCTGATATACAAATGGAGCGTTACTACAATGTATCCGTATGAAGATTTTAAAGGAAAGAAAATTAACATAATGAATTAATTTAATCTTAAATATTTTTGAAAATTCAAATGAAATAATTTATAGGCAAAATAAAATAACATATAAACTAATCTTTGAGTGAGAAAAAACAAATTGTTGTTCTAGTATAACAAACGTCTTCTCTTCTTTCTTTTCATCTCTAACCATTTTAAGAACACTAAACGCTAATTTTCTATAAGTTTAAGGAAATTTTCAATCGTTCTCCATGAGAAAAGTCCTTATATAAAGTTTGTATTTTATTTACTCCGATACAAAATTGCATTAAATTTAGCTTTAAATAGAAATAAGAACATTTAACTATTCGAAAGATCCAGTCAAAAATTCTAATTGCACCAACAGTATTTATTTCCTAATTTATATAAATTACTGAATAATGTAGAGTATTAATTAAAACAAATTGCAAAATAATTAGCAGCCTTATAATTTTCTTCACGTTTCCTACTAAAGAGTAATTTTATTTTTTTTAAGTATTTTCTATACTAAACTTACTGAATATATGTTTGGAATTATTCATTTTATTTTGGAAAAAAAGAAAATTTTAAAAATAACAATTTTAAATACAACTGATATACATAATGAAATTTATTTTCGAAAGTTTAAATTGTTGTAATATTTTTGCAGCTTAAAACGAACCGTTGATTTTTGACAGATTAAAAACTGCGAAATTGTAGTTCTGGATATTTCAAAAAATAATAATATATGTGAAAGTATAATGAAGAAATATCTGTGTTTACTCGTTGTCGAAGTATTTCAAAGATATTAAAACAAACATATTTTAACTGCTTTTTTATACATATTACAAGTAGGTAATATGTACGCAAAATTTGTCTTAAAAGTAATACAATGAACGAATAATTTAAGCGCTTAACGTAGCCAAAGTTACATTGCTATTCAAATTAGCAAAAGGTTTTGTGAATTTAAAATTGGGTTCTTTATTTGAAGGTACCGTAAAAATCGGTTTTTGTTAGCATAATCCCATAAAAATTATAAAAGATAACCTATACAAGAAATATTTCACAATATCCCGATGCAAAATAAAAACTATTAAAAATATTTCTTCATGTAAACCTACACTTAATACGGTTTCGAAAAGAAAACCGGAAGTCACTTTGAAAATCGGGAAACAAATAAGAAGCACAAAATTCACGGCCAAAAAAAATAAACACTTAGATGCAATATTAGCGACGTACCCACATTTTCTTTTGTCGTCACTTAAAAATGGGCTTCGCTTATTTCTTTTATTCTTGCGCGACCTTAAAGGAAGTATTTTAAATAATAAAGATTACATGTTTTATTGTGTAAGAAAAAATTAAAATAAAAATAACATAAAACACACATTTATATCGTATGAATATTTAATAAAAATTAAAGTTCATAATTTTCAATACTGGCACTTAATATTTAAATTTAAGTTCCACATTAGGAGCTCAAGTAAGTTTTTTTCTTTAATTTTTCTCAGAATATTTTGACCAAAATCTTTAATTAAATGGTATTATTTGGCTTTGATTTCGTGACAAAATGATTTAAGGATAATTTGTTTCACCCAATATTTCTTAATATTAAAAATAACACGTCTCTTGGTTTTGCTTTGTCCAACAATTATTTTTTTAATTTATCTGCAAGGTTTCTTTTGACCGCGTTAGTAAAAATAAAATAAAATATGGAGTGATGTTTTCAATACATTTTAAGTTTTTTATTGTATCATCTAGTTTTTTTAGTTTCATAAATAAATACTGTAAATAAATTGTCAGAAACGAGTCGAAATTTTAAAAATATATATCTATATATAAATATATAATATAATATATATCTTATTCAGATATAAAGTGTTATTAACTCTTATTGCACTTAAAATAGTAACATAGAACGCTTTGTTATAGCGGTCAGATAAAATGACTGACCTATTTCGTCTTTACAAATTATAATAAATTAATAAATAGTCAGTCATTTTCCTTTGTCAAAACTATTAAATATAATCTTAACTTAATTAAAAAGGACTAACAATTTTTATGTGTAATGTTTATTCATATATAAAAAATAAATGTATATATATAATATTTACTATGTAGAGGTATCCCAAATATTAAGAACTAAAGACTACGTCTAGAAACTTGGTTTCATGACCCATCTTAATTATCTTTACTTGGATACTAGCCTTGTCGCTTGATCACTAGATGCAGAAAAATGTCTCCACGGAATACTATGACGGATTTCGGAAAATTTTAGTCTCTAGAAGTTTTTAATAAACATAAAATGAATACACAATTAAATGAAACTAAGTGATGTAGTATTATTTCTACTTTCTTTAATTTCTTTACCACGACCTAGGTTTAGTTGTATTACAACATCTTGAGGTGGGATATTAGCAAAGATTAACTCTTAGGAACAACCAACAGCATTTATATGTTTCAAACACAATAGCGGAAGCCTGGTTTGTACGGATTTTTCCATTGCTTATGTTAGTGAGTTTATTGCAGGGGCGCAGTGTAGGTTTTATTATATTACCGAGAGTTATCCAATATACCAGTATTTTAGTGAGGGTAATAAATTTAATTGTTGTTATTATGTGAGGTTATACAAAACCTTTATATATTATGTTATACACTGCGCCCCTGCAATAAACTCACTAACGTAAGCAATGGAAAAATCCGCACAAACCAGGCTTCCGCTATTGTGTTTGAAACATATAAATGCTGTTGGTTGTTCCTAAGAGTTAATCTTTGCTAATATCCCACCTGAAGATGTTGTAATACAACTAAACCTAGGTCGTGGTAAAGAAATTAAAGAAAGTAGAAATAATACTACATCACGTAGTTTCATTTAATTGTGAATAATGAATTTCTGCAAAATTAATGCCAAATATATTCAATAAAATGAATATATATTGACTTCAAAATAATTAATGATGGGTATTTGATCAAATATTTTTCACACGAAATTAATGAATTGGAACACGAAATTAATGAATTTGGTAAAAGTTGCGAGCAAAATAAATTGTTCCCATATTTATGAAATTCGTCACATACATTGAGAGTAATTCAAATAAATTACTAATCATAAATTAAAATACTAATCATAAATATGATTTTGTTATGCATTTTATAAAATTTGTTTATCAGGTAATTTATTTTGGTGAAAGATTTTTAACTAGAAGTAAATTTTAGGGGCAATTTTGGACCCAAAATTTGAAAAAAGTACATTATTATCTATATATTAAATTCATTCAAATTCAAAAAATATATAATCATGTCATGACTTTAATCAAATATTGTAACCTTAGGCACTGTTGACTCCATTTCTATGTTTGTAATTGAATGCTCTAAAGCGTAAAGAGTTTTTCAATAATTTCACTAATCTTAAGATTAAGGATTTTTTCTAAATGCAAATATTATTTTTGTTCCATATTGGTGAATCATATACTCACTAATATTAAACAAAAATATCATTTTACCACTGTCTCAGAATCTTCTGCTCAATCGACTACCTCAGGGATATGATTTTATGATTTTTCGGCGTCCACCTCATATGTAAATATTTACTATATATAGGTATCCCAAATAATCGCAGTGGTGTATCTTCGCCGTAGTGCGTTGGGTTGATCACAAGGCATACGGCCTTTGACGATGCGGCGTACCGTGGGGATCCGGGTTCGATTCCCGGCCGTTCGTCGAACGCAGATGGACTGGTATTATGGTTGGCTGTAAGAGATTCCTCTCATAACAATAAGTCCGCCATATGTATTAGTTAGATACATTAATGTAATAATAGTGTTTGTTTTAAATTTAAAAAAATGTATGAAGGTAGACACAGTGAATTTTTTTTAAGAAATACTCAGTGTTTCTACACTTATATAGTAATTATTTATGTTGAAGAAGACTAGCTGTTTCATGTAAAAACTTTTTCATGTAGTTAGCAGGTCTGCTAAAAAAATGGTGGAGAAAAAACGGAAGATCTGTAACATCAACAAAAACCGAAAACGGGACTTGTTTGAATACTAGTGTTTGGCATTAATCCTATTCTGCAGAGGCATATACATTACATCAAGAAATAAGGATAATGTGACGCAAGATACATAATAAAAACTATTAAAATCGGGTTTGCACTTGAAAGATCGTAAAGATCCCACATAGTACCGTGTCGTTCTTGTATACTGGATAAACAAAAGTAATTGACTTTTGATATCATAGCAAATATTTACAAAAAGTTTGATCACAATATCGCTATTAATAGTAATAAAACATATCGAAATTACATATGTGGATTTGGTACATAAGTCGGTTTAATAAATTTTAAATATATCGATTAGGTGAGTCAGATGTGCTTAAAGATTTCGTAACGCGTGATTTTTGTTAACATAAATATATAATGTATATATATATACACATACATATACACACACACACAAACGCGCTAACGTGTGTGTGTTGTGTCTCATTTACTTCTAATATTTAAGTGAAATACTACATAAATGCGTTATTTTTTTTAGTCGGATTATCTCCTAAAATATCAAATAAGAATATATTTTATTATTTAATAAATGATAAGTTTATTCTAGAAATGACAGTGTCACTGTAGAATATTCTGTTAAATACGTTTCCACTTTGAATAAAAAGTTTTTAGTTTTAATTTGAAAGATAGAAACTTTAAAATGTTTCCATAGTAATAAATCAAGTTGTAACTCGGAGACATACGACAAATGGAAACAACAGTTCCTAAATTGGATAAGTTTTAACAATACAAACGAAACTTGAGCTTTTTTATTCGTTCGTCGTAATTTTTTTTTACTTCCCAAATTACATAAGAAATAGAAAGAAATATCTAGGAACCCTGAGCTGTCGACTTTTTTATGTAATGTATACATTAGAAATTCCACATAATTTCAAGACAAGATATAAAATATTTGATATAGAGAAGAGAGGAGCGAGATAGAGAACCTTAAACAATAAAAAGAACTTTAAAATTTAAACTTGAAAGTACTTTTGATATATTTCACGAATGCAAAGCTGAAGAACTTTCGAAATCCTATTTTATTTCTTTGTATTTGAAAACCGAATTCATTTGACAAAATTAATTTTAAATTGATATAAATTAATTTTTAATTGATAGATAATATTTTTTAAATATTTCAGTTCCTCGTATTAAAAAAAAAGACGTACAAAGGAAGAACAATCAGCTTATGAGGAATGAAAACGTTGCCTAAAAACTAATTAAAACTTACTTAAAAACACTTCTTAAAGTTAGACAAATTTTGTCTTGATTTATTTTTATGTGTACAGAACCCAACAAATATTAAATAGGTTTTTTAAAAAGGTAATACTTAATTACTTTTCACTGGAAATACACAAGAGACGGCTAAAGTTAGGAAATCATTTTAATTTTAACGGTATTGTTTACTGAGAATCATAATTGCCTTAATGTTTGCTAAAAAGGAATAAAAAAAAATAAACTTCAAGTAAAAAAATAACAAAGCCTCGTTTTAGTAATCATAGGAGTGGTTACCATAGCGGCAAGGATAAAATAGACTGCTGAATATGTTTTACCTAGCTCTTTCCTTGACTTCATTTTTTTGACTTTTTTGAACACTCGGCTTAAAAATAGTATAATACATAAAATAAATATTCATAAACATTTGTTTGTAATAATTTACGCACAACGCAAAAATGATTTCTTTTCTCACAAATGATATAAACAAAATTTTTCGTCATCGTAGTCATCTTCTGATATTCATCGAATCATGATATTTCGCATTTATACACGTACCTTAACATTACTAGTCCGCTTTTTTCTACTTGCTAACCTATATATTTTCTCCACTTGCTACATAGCAGTTAGCAAGTGGAGAAAATTAAAATTAAAACTAACTTTTATAATTTCTCTTTCTAATTTTTCTTTTCTTTTTCATCTTTCAATATTTCTTCATGTTCTTTATAAGTCAGTAGAATATATTTTTAACAGTGCAAATTCAAATATTATTTTGTGAGAAAATGAATTTTTCTTTTGTATACGAAATTGTGTTCATTGCCTTTTTCTAACTATTTGATCAGGCTAAAATATACTTCGTATTAACTTACAAGTATCAAAGATTTTATTATGTATAAATATCATTTCTGTTTGCGTCTTTGGTCATGTTTCATCATAGGATGTCGTATATCGCATATCGCGTATATCGCGGGGAATAGAATAAATCTAGTATAAGTAACTTCATAACATTGATAACTTGTGGTCTGAATTTATTTCTGTCGCAAACTGGAACGAAATTATCATGAAGTCGTTATTTTTTTAAATATAATCTTTAGTATTAACATGATCAATGAGTTCCTTTCCATTTTCTTGACCCAACATAAAATATGACCCAACGTATATACTGTAACGTATATACTATATGCACACATACACACACACACTCGCATATATATATATATATATATATATATATATATATATGTACATACATATATATATATATGCACGTTTGTATGTATATATCACCATATTGAAAGGATATTTTTAGAGGACACAAAAATGCAGTAACGTTTCTAAAAATAAACAATGAAATAGTAAATGGAAAACGAGCATGTTAATCCTTGATTCCCATTCATGTAGCCCTTAAATAACAGATAATATGGTTATTTAACATAATGACATACTTTTAAGGTAGGATATTGTAGTAAATGAAGTATACCATGTAACAAGCGAATACGCGAACAAATTTCCTTTACTATTTATTACCTACATATTACTTCCAAATAAAGTTTGCTTTCACTAGAAGTTGAACTATGAGTAAAGTGAAATAACACAATGTGACGACATTTGCTGACAAGTTTTGGATCAACTTATTTTTTAATTCAGAATAACATTACCAAGTTGTTTATGCGTATTTGAATAGTTTCTGCAAAATTCGATTAAAGCAAACGAACTTCCGAAGTTTTGATATAGTATATATATACACACACACACACACATATATATATATATATATATATATATATATATATATATATATACGTGTGTGTGTGTGTGTGTAATATGTGCGAATTTTTGAAGAACGACTATGTTTAATCGATTAAATTTTATAAAATGTTGTCCTGTGGATTAGGCAGTGTGATTTAAATTTCAGTAAAAACTGGAAAAACTTTCTATTTAATTTCATTGTGAGAATAATATTGATAACTTTAATTTGCTTATCGATAAACTGCAGGTACTCTGGCCGTATGAAATTAAAATTTAAAAAAAAACATTCTACAAGTCCATATTTCTGCAGTACACTAACGTTAGTGCTATCTAGGATAGTTATAGCTAGTATTCGAATATTTTAAATCAAAGGGGATGGTAAGCCTATTTACTTTTAACCATAATTTATTGATGATGCAGGGATTTGGCTATGTACCTTTGCGCTACTTGTGCTTAAAAGCTGACCAGTTTTTATGGTTCTGTATCCAAATGACGAAAAATAGAACCGCTATGATTACATTATTTCCTGTATCTAACCTACCGTATTCTGCAGCATCGAAATTTTTTATATTTAAATTTAAAACAAATTTTGAGGGGTTTTTGAAATATTTAAAAATAATCGCGTTTACAAAGCAATACAAAGGAAATTCAGATTAATTCATTTCCATTAATAGATTAAAGCAATCACTTTATTTTTCTTACGCCTATGAAATATATGTATATATATGTATATATATATATATATATATATATATATATATATATATATATATGTATATATATATATATATATATATATATATATGTATATATATATATACATGTATATATATATATATGTATATATATATATATATATATATACTAGGCAATATTAAACACATTGCCTAGAATATACATTTCATAATTAAAAATGATATAAACATTTTAGTAAAAAAAAACATTATGAACTCCTATTTAGACTTTTCTAAGTACTTAATAGGTTACGCAACATTTGTAGTGGAAGTTCTATTCAAATTTGAAAGGTATAGTGCGTTTAAAAAAAGATTAATAAACCAAACAAAAAAATTATAAACTTGTTAACCGATTTAAAATTGATATAAACAATTGATGTATGCAAATTTCTACATGAAATTAATGTATGAAATTATTAGTTTACATTCAGTAGAGTTTTCACAATTAAACTCGAATAATCAGTCCATTGCAATAATTAGTTAGGCATGATAATAATTGAATATGAACTTGTACTTAAGTTGTGAATTTTTTTAGTAAACTTTATTAAAGTGTAAGGTAGAACACGAGTAGTGTTTGGTGTTATTCTGTTTTTTCGTTACTTGTAGATTATCAGTATATGAACGTTAGCTATTAATTACACATTATACTAAAAAAAATACTTTTATAATTAACATTCTATAATACAAAATGACTTTTCCTTGTGTAGGATTATACGTCTTTACTCTACTTAACTTTATACATTTTTACTTTAATTTACCATGTATTTATTAAATTCAATATGTAATATAATTAAGCATACATAGGGAGATTCTTAAATTTAGAATTAATTACATAATTAATTCTTAGTGTAATTTATGTTTCTATAGAACATTCAAATAAAGAAAAAATATCTTTATCCTGTGCTGTAATTATTAGAATTGACATAAAGGGAATAACATAATAACGTATTAATATACACGAGTTATTATTTTCGATTTTATAAAAGTCATCGTCGGTCTGTTCGCTTATAGTTTAAATGTTACTAGATGGATTTTGATATAGTTTTCACAGTCATAGAGAAGTTTTATCCAAAAATGTTTTTTGTATGTAGATACATTAGTATAGACATCCAGCTACAAAGTTATATTAATACTTATGAATGTGGATAAGCATGGTACCCTGTAGATAGAGCGACGAAGATAGCAAGACATCCGAGGAGAGGAAATAATTTTGTCAGACGGATTTTCAATCAATCATCAGTCACGGAAATTGTGAATATAACAATTTTTAATATTGACAAAGAGTGTGTAATAGTAAAAAATTAAATAAAAATTATGTTTATACACGAGGTTCAATGAAGACGGAAACATCACTCATATAATATAGGTATCAAAAAAATCAGTTAAGAGATCAAAACATTTAATCGTCACTTGAAGACAATGAGGATAAGGAAACGACTGCATGTCTCTATTTGTATTTGAGTAAGGAGAAACAGTGCTGCGATACCGTAGGGAACACATGAAGATTAAGTAAAGGTGCATTACGAGACATAGATAGATAAGACCGGGCTATTTAATGTTAACAAAAAAAAATATTTATATATATATATATATATATATACATATATATAAAGTTGTCCTCATCGTTGTGATCAGGAATTAGTAATTAGGGCAGAGTATGTACAGTGAAGTTACATGAAAATTAAGTCATGGTTAAAAAAATATCTAAATACAGAAACAGTAATTGAACAGATCTTCTCAAATAATATCGACTTCTGTCTATGAAATCCAAGCCCGAGCGCGGCAACTAGGGTGCTGGTATGTCCGAATCTCTGCCAAGAGATAAAATGTCTGCAGTTCTCAAAGACAACGCTATCCTTGACTTAGGCATATTCACGTAATACGTACGGTTGTATCCTCGGCACAGCCGTATACAGGTTTTTAATACTATGCAATACACACAAATATAGTAATTGTCAATTGTCACCTTATTCTTCAACTAAACACAACACAAACATAAATTATGAGTTTGTACGTATCACCAATAATAATTTCGCAATATTTAGAGAAAATTTATATTTTTTTAGGTCTTTTAGCCAAAATATCAAACGTAAATACATTAATATTTTCACAAATATTATTGTCACACAATAGCGAAAATCATTCATTATTGAAAAACCAAGAGATTAATATCTAAGATAAGTTTATTTTTGTCATGTATTCTCTACTTTTAATACAATACGAAATAATTGATCTTCAACCCTTTTCCTTTAGTTACAGCATTATGAAAATAAATACTATCGTGACATCAGTATAACAATAATTAACGTGATGTTTACCCGTAGCTCCTTTGTTCATGTTATACTTGACAAGAAATTATTTAGGTTTTGCAATATTTAACCTTATTTTATTTAACAGATCTTTTACGTTGAGAAACGTAGAATAAATCAGAATTAAGCAATAAAACGTTGCAGAGAAAGCAATAGCAATACCGATTTTGGCTTGCGGTTGTTTCTGCCAAGAATGCTTCTTTAGATTTAGTACCATAGTAAGGGCCGTCAGTACAATTTTATGATGACAAAATTGAAAAAAAAGAATTTGGCGTTGGAGCTTAGAATCTATACCTAAAATCCAAGTACTACTACTGATAACCAAAGGACAAAAAAATGTATGACAGTTGCTTTATCGCCATGCTCAATTTTTAATTTCTCCATGAAAAGATTTCCAAGAAATAGCAATGATAGGACAGACAAACGGATATGTACGCAAGTTATATTATGACCGTTAAATTTTTTCCTCTTTGAAGCACGACACGCTAAAAGAGAACAAATTAACATTACAAATTTGCCATTCGTTAAAACGGAATGTAACTCTATTGGGACACGAGCCATGTATCATGCAGTGCTTATTTTATTTTCTGGCTTTATTAACAAATTTAATTATGTATACTTTTCAATTTCAAGTCTATTTTTTTAAAAAGAATAGTTCTCTCTTCTTTTAAACGAAAAAAAGAGAGAAAATTAATCAAAAAATCTTCATGTTGGTGAAAAAATGAAATGGAAAGGCAAATGAAAGAGAAACGGCATTCAACTGGTTAATTAAGAAATGCGTTTGTGTGCTTCATGCGTTTATTTAGGTTTGCAAGGTAGTCTACATATAATAATTTTAATTATTCTACAGATAGATAAAGTCTACAGATAATAATTTTAATTATTCAAATAAAAATTATAAGACAATTTCATGATAATTTTTTTAAATCAAAGTATTCACATGAAATTTAGGTATTCAAAAGATAACCCAAAAAGATTATTAATCAATAAGTAATTCTGATAAAGTTACTGTTAATTAAAGCTTGGCCAAAAGACTTATGAAAAAACGAGAAACCAAAATCGTGCAAATATTATAGTATTTTTATATATTGTCTGGTTTCTAGAGCACGCACTACAGGAATGTACAAGGAGAGCGAGAGTTCATGAAGAGTGGCGTCGCATTGTGAATTAGGCTACTAATGTCGACGTGACGACAACGACCGCTCTTCAAAGAGTATAACGACAAAGAAGAAGAAGAAGAGGTTTCTAGAGATGAATGAAAGAAGACAATTACTCTAAAAATATCACATTTGAAAATTCGACACCTTTTATGAAACTTTCAAACTAAACTGAATATATGTTTAATATGGAGGAAGTAAAACAAACAAAAAAATGGTTAATTGCTGGAAAGTTGAGCATGATGTTTGTCGACCTCTATCTTTAATTTATTACAATTTTACTTACATTTAGATCATACGTGATCTTACATTTAGATCATATATGATCTAGGTTCCCATAGTATACGAAATGAAGATAGGGTGAAAACAAATTTGATCCCTAGTCAAAAAATTCAGAGCGTGACAAAATTGTGAGTTTTTTTAATTAAAATTGAAAGTGTTTACTATACTTATACAGTCAGAAAAGTTAATAGTGTAAATTTTTTTGTAGCCATCAGAAGAATATAAATTTCTAAAAATATAGTTATATATTTTAATAATATATAACTATATTTTTAAAAATTTAGTTATATATTATTAAGTTATATATATTCTTAATTAATTTTATAAATATTGGTGTTTAATAAATATCCGCACATAAATATGTGAAACACGATAGTGTTTTTTTTAATATTTGACGTTTCTGTCACTTATTACTACCGACAAGTTTAATATCAGTAACTAATTTTTTTAATGTAGATTCATTCCTTCCATTTGAATACTTCGCACTTACCTGGTTTATGCCTACTTTTATTTTATTTTAAAAAGTAATCCACAAGGTAAATTTAGCTTTTAAATTTTCTATCAATTTCAGGATACTAAAAAAAATTTCGTTTTAATGTTTTGACCTGTTTTGAAATATGGCTATATCAATTATAAAATAGCATATTTTGAGAAATAAATATTACTTCAGGGCTCTCGGTTTTTGCGAAGAGGAAAATTTCGACGCAAATATTTAGTCTCAATATCTACCAATAGACTAAATTATGTAACAAAATTTATTAAGTTTATTATTATTTTAAAAACTGAAATTGTTTAAAGCAAGTAATTAAAAAATAAGACATGTGTCTTGCATAAAAAAATTTCGTCAGGGATGAAACACGTTTGTCAGTTTTATTTTTCAAATTTGTTTCAAATTTTCAAAGCCACTGAGAATTCATCTATAAATATATATATATATATGTATATATATATATATAATGTTTTTATTGGATTCAAAAATGATTTTATTCCACAGTGCATACAACTAAAGATATGACACACTGTTCTTCATCATGTACATCAAAATTTGTATTCATCACTTGAAATAATTACTTGCGATAGTTAAATATATTCAGCTCCGACTCATTATGTGAATTACTCCTCTTGTCCGAATAATCGGAATGTAAGGAAATATATATATATATATATATATATATATATATATATATATATATATATATATATACATATTAACCACACAGGTTAAAAATACTCTCAAGTACATTAAAGGTAAGTTCGTTTACTATCCAATTAGACTGGTGTGATTTTTGTGGGTATAACTGAATAGATTTCCGCAAAAAGACGCTATGTTTTCTTTTTCTTCTAAATGAAAACTTTGATAGAAAATTGAATAATAAGAAAACCATACAATTAGTGGGTAAATAGATATTTGTGTTTGAATTTATATTGCTGGCGGTCTGGATCCTTCTAATATGTAACGTTTATCTATTTTAGATTTGAAACCAAATGATGGTAATGGTAAATAAATATAGAGCACTTATATTAGTGGGTATGGAATAAAATACATTCTGTAAATCTTCGGTATATTTACAAAAGCAGATTTTCCTTTTTATGTTACATATTACCACACTTTAGTAAATATAAGAGTGCAAAGCAAGCGTATAGTACGTAAATGTACTCTGAGCAAAAATATTGTAGAGAGCTCGGAGTGACAGACTTAGCATATTCGAGTTAAACAATTGGTTCAAGTGAAATAACCTTCTCAAAGTTACTGGCTATGAAAGTGTTATATTATGTATTTAAAATAAATTAATATTTTAATAATTTAACATCGCGTCTCATCTATTTGTTTTGATGATTTTTGCTTCTAAAATAATATGTTTCTTTTGTGAACTATAAAAGGTTCACTTGACATAGTGTTCTCTTATAACTTTCTTAAATTATCGATAAATATTACTTATTTGATGTTTTCTCTATTGTAATAATTGTTTGACGGCTTCTTCAGGAAAAAAACAACAATGTTTATAGTTCGGTATGTTAGTGTTCGTAATTCAAATATCGATTGAATATTTCATTTACTAGAATTTATTTATATTTTAAAATTATATAACGTTAAAGTCGTGAATCTATCATGAGCTTGTATTGGTTATGACAGAGAATATTATCACAATTAAACAATTAATAACAAAGGCAATGCAAAATATTAAAGAAATTAAATGTGAGTCTTTATTTCAAGAATATCATATCCTATTATTTACATATGACTAAAGTATCCATCATGCTAAATGTGAATAAATTTTGTGAATCTATACCTCATTGTTGAGAAGTTCTTGTCGGCAACTTCCAGCACCCTCATCAGATCCTGGCCACAAATTTTAACAAAGAGCTTCGTGAAGTAATATAAACGAGAGCAAACGTTATGAATCTACTGCTCATGATTGAGAAGTTCCCGTCACCACCTTTCTATTTTATCTTCAAATCCTGGCCACAATCTCTTAATGAAGTATTTATAAAGAAGAGTTAAATGAGTTTAATCTAAGTATTTAATTTCTCAAATGTACCTCATTACCATCAAGTCTTGACGATGTTTAAAGCAAACAGTTTTAAAAAAAATTTAGAGGCGTCCAATGGAGGATCTCCTCTTTTTTGAAGTTAGTTAAAGAGTACTTAACTAACTTGGATAATGCTTGAAATCTTCATTATTTTTATGATTTTTTTTCAAAATATTAGACAGCCGGGCGTAAGCTAACTATATACGTGAAAGAGCAAGCATTAAAATTTCCCTCTGAATAGGCATATGGCTCCATGCTACTTAAGTTAGGCCTTATAGGGAAATGTATAAGACATCCAGTTTATAATCCATCACCAATCTACAGTTTTTACTGTAATGGGTTATATGTAATTAAACTATAACATAGTAATTTAACTATAACAAATGTGCTGATCATTTTACATAGCTCTGCTAATATAGACAGAAACCATATATGATAAAATTGTATCATCACCTAAACGCGATTAATATATAATCAATTTTGGATACTGTTGCAAGACATAACAAGGAATTTCGATGTGTTAAGGTGCTTATCTAAATGATTTAATGCGCCATTAAATAACCAGAAGATTACAATAAGTTATAAAACATCATAGATATATACAGAGAGAATAAACTACGTTACCTAAAACAATAGTTTTTAAAATGTATATACTTCATGGTTTTCCTGTTTTCCTGGTCCATAAAAAGGACTAAACGAACATGAGCCTCAATCGAGTGTCAGTTGTAGAGATGTCACTATCTAACGGTTAGTTAACATCTTGATCGAATTTTGTTATTAAACAATGATATAATCTTAATTGTATCGTTTTTGTGATAAATAAACAATTATATAATTATGGACGTATCGTTGCTTTAATGAGAAAATTAATATCTAGATATATATAAATATATTTTTGCAGCTCAGTCTTTTACGGAAATATATACTGACCGATTTTGTGTCTGGCTTCCGCGTCGAGAACTCCATATAGGGTTTAAAGTGGAAATATTTTATTTATCGTAAGTCGCACACAATACAGATTTCCTAAGAATATAAATATTTAATAATACCTGATAGAAAGAAGTATGAGTATTTTATAATACCTAATAGAAGAAGTGAAGTATTACTGTAAACTTTGCGTAAGTTTCTAAACATTCTGTTTTTTCAAATATTTGAATTCAGTACTTTATGAAATAAGAGGGAAACGTATATATTTACCCATTTTTCTCCATATTTTTGAAAATATTTTATTTCCTCTATATTTTATAATACGAGGCCCCATATCAGATATGCAATCAAACATTTTTTTTGAACGCTCATTTCGCGCAACCTACAATTTTCACAGAAATATTTTAAGAGTTAGCTAATGAGTTACTGCTACTACCATACTCTATTCCATTTCATTTATGCAAATTTTTTTCTTACGTTTATATTAATAATTTAACATGGATTTAGAGATAGGAATTGTAATATAAAATTATTTTTTTATATTAATGTCCCCATTTATATTGTATACATACGCAACTTAGATTATATAGGTTATGCTTCATATTTAAAACAAATTCGTAAGGCTAATCATTTCGAACAATTCATAAAAATAACTGTTGCATAAAAAACTTAAAAATATGAATACCAACATAATTTATCTCATACCTCATCTAGACTTGAAACTGGTAGTCTTAAAGACAGGCGTATTTTAAAAGTTGTTGGTGGCCAAATCTCTACTAGTTTATAATGCTAAAAAATCTTAATCGGTAAATTCAAAACTAAAATTCTTTACTTTTCCAATATGTTAGAAATAGTAGTTTAATTAAATGTTAGTAAGGCTAAAGAAATTTAAAGTATTACAAAATAATAAAAAAAATAGTGAATGTTTGGGTAACCTTTACAAAATTTTATAAAAACGTAAAATATACTAATGTTTAAAGAAACATAAAATGCACTAATAATTCATAAAAATAAACACTATACGTCATAGCAATGAACCTGCACCTCAACATTTATTATCATACCTATATCGTTGAGAAGTATCCGAAAGTCGCAGAATTCGACGTCGATTCTCCAATCTTTATTATAGATTTGTCCTGTTATATCGTATATCAATATTAGTGTCTATTTAGCCTTGCCACTGACTTAATAATGACATCGCTTCAAGGAGGTTTTTCTCTATCGAGATGAAAGCGGCCTTCCTAAAGAACTTTTTCATAGATATTTATACTCATATTTCACTACACTTTATATTTCATTTATATTTCACTACAAAAACGAATATAAAAACTAACTTTGTGTATTTATACATAACACAACTAAATTAACACTATAAAACATTTAGTAATATAAAAAACTTAATATAATATAAAACAAATTTATAAAATGCCGAAAATTCAGAGATCAATAGTTAAAAATAACAATAAAACATCAATCGTTTTCGTGTACGGACTAATTACCTTTACTTTTGTAAATGCACACATTACGCGTGCGTAGAGTTGACAAAAATATAATTGGTCTTCTGAATCTATAAACATTTTTACGTAAGTGGTGTGACCCTTGTGAACATTTAAATAATAGGTATCGCAAATAATTATACTAGCTGTGCGCTCGGATTTATTCAGATTTGTTAGTCCTAAGTAACCGTTTTACCCGGAATCATATTTTCTTAATAGTGCATACGTATCCAAATTGTGATAGGGTTAACATTGCTTTTCATTACCGCTCAGATTCTCACAACGACATTAAAGCATCTGCAAGAGCTCTTAACGTAACCCTCGATCGTATTGCTGCATAGGCAGACCTTAAATTTTCCAGCAATGCAGACAAAACGACATTTTCTCTATTAACAGGATAGAAGGACCTTTAATGCCAACATCAAAATCTAGAACTCTCAAATCAAAAACATCCACCTATCACAATATTTTGGAGTTTTCCTAGATTTTGAGCTCCGCTTTACACAAGGCTCTGAGAAAATTAAATATTCTCAGAAAACTTTATGGAACCACATGGGGCTCACGACCACAATCACTGAAAAACACATATAGCACGGTCATTAGCCTAGTACTGAAATATGCTGCACCCGTCTGGACTCCAACCTTTGCCACAGCCGAGTAGGAACTTGATTCCGAACAACATCGAGCTATTAAAATAATTATTGGCGCAGTTTTGTCAATAAATAACGAGAAAGCTGAGCAAGAGTATGGTCTGCATCTCCTTGAAAGTAGACGTAATCTTCTACCATCAAATTTGCAAATAAACTTCGCAGCTATAACACTGACCACATATCTACTAGAGAGTCCCAAGCACAGTTTGAGTGCCCAGCTTTCGCAGCAAAAATCTTAAAAGTGGAAATGTCTCCAATAAGAGATCTGCTATAAGAAATCTTGTATACCAACGGGAGGCCGAAACCGGCGGCGGTAGTTTTGAAAAAATTTGACTCAATTCATTTCTCTTTTTTTTCTCCTTACACTATTATATATTTTACTGTCTATGTGGAACACGACACAACATCGAAAATATACATTGAAGTAAGGGTAAAATCTCAGCTATAAGAAAAAACAAAAAAGACTACCCTAAAGTGTGTATAAAATATTTAGTCTACACTGCAAAATATTACATACCTTAACTGAAAACAAAATTTGTTATAATATTGGTTTCATTATCTAACGCCATACGCCAAATATAACATACATTTATTTCTATACAATGCAATCAAATCCAGAAACATAACAGTGTAAGTTAACACGTTATAACTATCTCACTGAGACGCCTCATAAAATTATATATATATATATATATATATATATATATATATATATATATATATGTATATATATATATATATATATATACATATATATATATGCGTGTGTGTGTGTGCGCGCGCGTGTGTGTGTTTGTATTAGGGTGTCCCTTATTTTTCAAAGTTTTTATTTTGTAACGCATACCTTCTATTTTTTTTCATTTGGCCACAAAACACTCGAAAATAAATATTTATCTTATTTGAAGCACCGCAACCCGTGCCGAGTTGAGCGCGAAACATGTTCATACAAGTAACGCGGATGACCGGCGCGTACTCGCTCTTGTAGTCATCTGTTTCCGAGTTTTCACCGGCGTATCGCTTAATTAACGTGCATAATAGTTTATTTTTAAGATGTCAGTGGAACTTAGAAGTAATAAGAAAAATAGTTTCTTGGTTGGTGAGATAAATCACCATATAACGGGTGCAAAGTTGCCGTCTAATCGTCAAGTTCTCTCAGTTCTGTTTTTTAATATTCGCGAGGTAAAATTGACTGTTAATGAAAGTGCACATTTTGTGATTCGTGAGTGCATCATATTTTGGGAAAAAGCTAGAATAGCTACCAGAGCTGTACCTAATTGTGTGAAAAAACTTGTGGATCTTTACCATGTTTGGAGAGAGCTACAAAAAAACTGTAAAAAACACAGGACGTTTATAAGCACCGCGAGGAGAAGTTCCAAAAAGATTTAGACAATTTATTTGATATCGCGCATGCCGATGCTCTACAAAGAATCAAAATAGAGGAAGACAAAATATTTTTACAAAAACAAAGAGAGCCAGGGTGTTCGGGTTGCTTAGCGGGTGTTGACAAAAAGTTAGTTGAGAAAGAAGAAATAGTAAGGCAGGAAAAACTAGGAGAAGAGGAAAAAAGACTAAAGCATTTGACTGATATGAATTTATTGACTTCAGACACCTCTATCCCATCTCAAGACCTTTACGAACAGTCTGCCAGTTCTGACGAAAGTTCGGAAGAAAATTTACCTTCCACCTCGCAATTGCAATCCGTGACTTCGCTATCTACTACAAAAAGAGGAAGGACGTGTTTTATTACCCTTAAACTAGTTGCAGCTTTAGATAGATATCAACTAAGTGTAAGGGATTCTGTTTACATACTTCAGGCTATCGTAGAAGCATTTGGTCTCAGTTGTGAAGACTTTCCTATCAACAAGTCTTCTATTCAACGAATTCGGACCCAAATGAGAAAAGAAAGAGCAGAATCGATAAAAACTGATTTTCAGGACAACGTGCCTGAAATTGTAACTATTCATTGGGATGGGAAGCTATTGCCCGGTTTAAATGTGACAGGTTCAAAAGAAAAACGCCTGCCAATTCTCATTTCATTCGGAGAAAAAGACCAACTTCTAGCAGTGCCAAAACTCGATAGTTCTACTGGCAACGATCAAGCTGAAGCTATTTTAATTGCTCTTTCTGATTGGGATCTCAATGACGAGGTACAGATTATTTACTGCGACACAACGGCTTCTAATACAGGCTGCTTAAATGGGGCTTGTGTGCTCTTGGAGCAAAAATTAGAAAGGGAATTGTTACTTTTTGCTTGCCGCCGTCATGTGTACGAACTAGTACTGAAATGTGTGTTTTAATCAAAGATCCATCAAGTTACTAGCAGTCCCGATATCCCGTTATTTAAAAAAATTAGAGACAATTGGAAGAACGTTAATGCAACTGCTACCGAAACATGTACTGATTTAGTAAAGAAATATTTTTGTGAAACGATGATTAACGAACTTATTAATTATTATAAAAAAGAACTGCTGAAATCTATTATACGTGACGATTATGGGAGTTGATTGAACTGTGTATAGTGTTTTTGGGGGGAGATAATGAAAATAAATTTAAAATCAGACCACCTGGCGCTATGCATCAGGCAAGAGCTATTTACTCTTTAAAGATATGCTTGCTGCAATCACAGTTTAAAATGAGTGCTAAGGACAAACGAGCACTGCAAGATGTTTGCTTATTTATTGCAATGGCTTATGTAAAGCTCTGGCTTGAGTGCAATTTGGCGGTAAAAACCCCGAATCAAGATTCATGTTTCTTAAAAATATTGAAAAACTACGAAACAGTCGACCAAGTGATTTCTAAAGCAGCTCTGACCAAGTTCAGCCAACACTTGTGGTATTTATCAGAAGAAATAGTTTTATTTTCATTATTTGATGATGAAGTTGATACACAAACCAAAACTGATATCGTATCGAATTTACAAAGGTAAAGTTTGTATGATTTTGGGAAGAGATATATTCCATCGAAGGAAGAAATATCTGCTTCTTTGTACGGTGAGTTGAATAAGTATTTTTTTTTATTTTATCATTAGAAAATGTGATAATTTTGTTAATATATTTCTTTTATTGTTTCAGGAAAACGTTTGAGTGATTTCGTGACCATCAAGAGCATAAATTTATTATCGTGGTTAAAAATTGATAACGCTTTTCTCCAAGAAGACGTCTCTTCATGGGAACAAATCCCTCCCTTTCAGGAAGCTAAAAAAAAAGTTATGCACTTGAAGGCAGTCAATGACACAGCAGAGAGAAGCGTGAACCTCATGCAAGATTTTCATGGATTAATAACTGCTGCAGAAGAACAAAAACTGTTCTTGTTACGTTGTGTACAAGAACACAGAAAGTTGTACCCAAATTGCAAGAAATATACTTTAAAAGAAAAGTATCCTGAATCCTGAATTATATATTTTTTTCAATTTTAAAAATAAATACATAACCTGAATTAATTTTGCACTGTTTTCTATTATAAAATATGTATTTTGATCATAATATAGCTTACATGCAACTAAGTCTTCTAAAACCGTTGTTTAGAAAAACAATGATGCCTTGTCGGCACGGGTTTCCATTGTCATATGCCGATGAAATTTTGCACGAAAGTAGCCTTTAGTACAATAAAAAGAATTAGAGGGTATGCGTTACAATATTTAAAAGAAAAAAAATCGGTGATATAAGGGACACCTAGTATGTATGTTTATATTCTACACGATTTCACCATCGAAATTTCGAATATATTTACAAAATATTTTAAACGTCTGACTCCGTCTGACTTTTCCGTAATAAGAATGGAGATTTGCCCATATTTATACTGTAATTTAAAATTTTGTATTACTGAAATAATGGTGTAATATTTGTATTTATAACATTATTTATGGCGAATGTTTATCTGGTAAATGTTTTCCTTATGTATATAATTTTATAACATAGTGGGTATATTAACATGAGTTTCATAAATAGTCGTGAAGTAATCGAATATAAATTTGTGCCAACCATATTTTGTATATCAAATTAGTTTGTTTACAAAGATTCTCTTTTGAAATGAAATGGAGTATAGTCAGATTTTAATTCATTTAATTTCACACCGGTTTTTAATTTTAATCGAGAGATTTGTCAGTTTGCTTGTAGGTTCAAATTAAATGTTTTAATTTGATAAGACATTAGCGAAAAACATATTTCCTAAAATTCCTGAGCGTTCTAAATGAAAGTTCTGTGACTGAGTCGAGCATGTAACTTCATGCCCATATTACTGTGCAAGAAAATAAAACGATGACACTGAGCCAAATATGGCTATTATAAATAATAAAAATTAGCATTTTCTAAACTTTGACAGAAAATAATTTTTCAGTTATGTAAATATTTTGTCTTAACATTGGTAATGTGTTATGATTTCCGATCGATTTGAAAGAACCAATGCATGTGATATAAGAAACATGATTGGTGGAAAGAGGGATCACAACCAGGTATGATAGCATAACTGTACCTCGAAGATTTTATTAATTTTTCTACGTACATAATACACACACACACACACATACACACACATACACGTACACACATATTATATATATATATATATATATATATATATATATATATATATATATATATATATATATATACATAACTAGTAATTTTGCAAAAGTTCCTGATTGCAATATTCCTTTTACTCCTTCCGAGATTTTACAATAAATATTGTTAAGAAACACAGACTTTCCTATGAAATATTTATATTAAATATATAATAGAAAAGCTTTAATTAATATACATCAATACCGTCGACAAGTCTACAGATTTTGAAATGTTGGCGTTAATATATATACATTGGATTTAAATTTAAAAGAAACTAACTAAATGATTTTAAAAGCAAGAATTGACTGCACTTTTAATATATCAAAAACATTGTGACAAAATATTTTTATTTACCTTGAAGTTCCAAATTAGATACTGTACTCGTTTGAACAGTAAGTGTAAAAATAACATGTATTAAATAAACAGAAATAATGACTAATTTATTTGCTTAAAATATTATCAATAAACTTTTAATATTTTCTGGTATTACGTAATAATCAATCATTTAAGGCTAATGCTGTTTAATATAGAAGACGACATCCGAAAAAAGAAATA
Organism: Druceiella hillmani; assembly: GCA_039881145.1. Classification (NCBI taxonomy): domain Eukaryota; kingdom Metazoa; phylum Arthropoda; class Insecta; order Lepidoptera; family Hepialidae; genus Druceiella; species Druceiella hillmani. Next base: position 9,320,211 of record JAYKKI010000093.1, read on the forward strand.
TTTTACCTCGACTAATGATGCTAACAAAAATTTAAAAAATTTTCTGACGATTTTTGGAAAACTCTTTTTGAAAATAGCATTATATTACACATTTTGGCATACATCTCTTTGGTCATAAAATTCTATAATGTAAATGTTTCTATTACGTTTATTTGGTTGAATCTTTCATTTTTTTCCCAATAAACCCATGAAATGGATTTTTTTAAATTTATACCGAACTAGCGTATACAGCAAATAGACCTTAAAAAGGCAACAAAATATCGGTAATGGGAATCGGTATGGATGAGGGATGAATATTTCCTCTTTCCACCCCCAGACTTTTAGCACTTCAATAAAAAAGCAGGCACCTAGTAAAGCAAGACTAATTTGTTTCGATTTTCATTATGCTGTATCAGCCCTTAGATTAAATTTTCAATATCAAATTTTGGTTGATCGTTAGTATCTTATTCCATTAATTATTGACTTTAAAGGGAAATAAAATTGTGATAAATAAGTTTATTAATTGATAAATTTATTGACGTCGATAAATTTAATACAAAATTTATATTAGTGTATTACATTTATTTTCAGGGTAATAGTACATAACTTAAACCAATTAAATGTTTCTTTTTTATTACCTAAATTACTTAATATTAAGCTATTTTATTTTGACCATAATCAAATATTAAGAGATAGTTAACGAATGAAATGTAATTTCGTCGTGTTTGTTGGTCCACCCGTTTTCTGCTGATAGTTTTTAACCGGGATTCGGTATAAAAATTGTTTGAGAATGGATTGGGTATAAAAATTGTTTGAGAATATTAGTGTGTTTAGTATTATCATAATTTGAGTATATTAAAGCATAACATTTACATTAACAATAATTCAAACCGATATTTATTTTTTTAAAGGCTAGTTAGTAGTGTATATTTTAAAAGGCTTGTGTAAACTTCTGTAATACAAATCTGGTTGTTATGGCAAAAAGGAATTAAGTATAATAGCGAAGAAAAAGCTCGAATTATTCAGTCAAAGGCCGATAGAGAAGTGAAGATATACTCATCACTAATTTAAGATGACTAAATTATTAAGATGATATCGTGTAACTCCGGTGCTGTGAAACGAATAATACAAATGAGACAGAACGATGAATATTCTTAGTAAGGTAAAAGAAGCAAAGTACGAGAAAGAGATATAATAAGTAGAATAAAAGTAGCTGTTTACCATGATATACTAGTATGAATAATTCATATAGCGAGGAACTCGGATAGATAACTATGGCTAAGTTAATTATATAATTACGGCGAGAAACCTTAGGTAAAATAGTGAGATTAATATGGCGCACTTAGTTAATACATTAAAGCATATTTATTTTAAAAGTTATTAATTCAAAATTCATTTTAAAAATATAAATTTTGACATTCGTTTAACTCACCATTTATTTTTCAGTTATCATAAGAGACTACCCGTACCTGTAGTGATTGTAGTATAGTACATGAATATACAATAGTGTGATCATAAGAATTTTAGTTAATCGAACGTATTTTTCACAGGATTTACTTTTGTGTCACAAAAAATAGAAAAAAGATATGAAAAATACGCATAATGTTTTTTTGTATCCGGACATAAAACAAATTTACATTAAATATTAGATTAAAATTCTGCCTCATAAACAGTCTACTTGTCACATTGTCTACTCTAGACAATGTGACAAACATTGCAAACGGAAGGTTACTCAAATGAGATAGCGCCGAATTCACAAATAAATACGCATAAAATAGGCGTAAATATTGAAACCATACTATTATAACAGGTTCCACGTTTTTACATTAAATTGAATCATATACAAGCCTGCTTCTTTTAACATTTTTCTACGAAGGAAACATTTCACATAGATTAATTAAATTTAAATAAACTTCGTTGAATTATAACATGCAGAATGAGAATGAATAATAATCAATTAGAACCAAAACAATAACTTCGAATGAATGAAACCTGCTTGAATATAAATGGAAAATAGTATCGTGGCCAAATACGCTACTATCAGATTCTGGATCATACAAGCTTCTGTAATAAAACAAATATATTAATTAAGATATTAAATATATTAATTGTGATATTTATTGAGATTCGATTTTATGTCAATAATACGTCTCAACATATCGTATGTGTTTTACAACAACAAGAGTAGAAGAATAAGCATATTTTTGGAAAATTGTAACTAGATCTCGGAAATATAGGTTAAATATGTCTGCAGATATGATACTCAGTATTAGTTATGAAAATAAGAAGCGACCTGCTTCTTATTTGCTTAGTGCTCTTATTATATTATAGAACATCTCAACGAATTTGTGACATAATCTCCATTTCGAAAGTGACAAAATCTAGATTTCAAATGTGTAAGTAAGATATTAATTTCTTTTAAAAATATTTATATATTTTAATATGTCATAAATTGTTTACTAACATATTAAACTGCTGTAAAATATAGTAACAGAACTATATTAGAAACTCAAAGTCTTTTAAAGCATACTGAATTTATTCTAAAATGTACCTTTTCTGTATCCAGAAAGAGATTATTCTATTTTAAGGTTCCGTATCTAAAATGAACTTGTTCAGTGCGAGTATAAACAAGGTTCCGTAAGCATATTTAAATATTTATGGAGATATCGCATTTCTATTAAACAATTTAGAAATACTAATTTGTTTTTTTGTTTCTTTCACGGGCATACGATGTATGCGCGAATATCTCAAAAAACTATGTAATTTAGAATCATCGCTATAGTTTTCAGGTATATTTATGACAAACTTTTATGAAAGTTCTGTGCATATTTTTGAAAATTGTTCTAGATTCTAGATAGAAAATTGTTCTAAATTCTGAAAAAATAGGCTTCATTTAATACTGTAAGAAAATCAATTGTAAGAATTTAAAATATAAAATGTAAAACAAATAGTTAATTATAGTGGCCCCTCAAAAATGTATTTTTGTTTTACAATCCTTATAAGTTGCTCTTTAAATTGATATCCCACCCAATACAATAAATTTTTAAAAAATGGAGTACATTTTTTGTTTCGTCTATTTGTACGTAACTTTTTTTAAATACATTTTTGAGTTTTAGCTACTGAGTTTATACGGATTGACTACTAAGTTATATACGGATTGGTTAGATGCTTTAAATTTGGTATAGTGGTAAAGCAAAACCACTATACCAAATTTAAAACTTCTACGTCAAACTGATACCGTATGGTATGCTATTTGTAACAGTGAATTATATCAATTCAGAAGCTATTTTTTTCAAAACTCAGAATTATTTTCGTGTGGCCACCATATACTAGACAGCATAATAGTAATAATTATTTTTAAAGAGACTGACAGAAAGACTATGTACCCTTAAATGTGCCTAAATTCATATGTACCTAAGTGTAGAGGAATACTCTCAATGTGAGTTCTATTAGAATTTAACCAATCTTGTATGCTTAGGTCATGATACTACGTAATCTAAAGTAAACAATATAACACACACTAAACTTCACCTATATTTACTATTTTCACTAACGTAGCCATAGAGATATACACATAGGTAATGTTAATTTAATAGTTTCTGAAGCAGACGTCTAAATGTAATATATAAATAAGTAGACATAAAGATTATATATATCATATTAAATATGTATAATAGCATTGAAATTTATATCTCCTGTATGCCTACTACGAGTATACAAAAGTGAGTCCTAATAAGTTGTTGTGTGAAATTAACTTAAAATGTTAACATTCTTGAACACGTTCCTCTTTACTTAAAATTGAAATGTTTCATGTTTTGTCTGATATAATGATAATAAAATATAAAATATTAATATATAATATGTAAAATCATAAAAGATTTAGAGAATATGTCTATAGGAGATTTTGTGTTTTATACCATTTTAAGTGTAATTTATTAGCAATATTCAATAAAGGAAGCCGTAAATAATTGTATATTGTATACTAAACAAATGATTCATTGATTAAAATCGATTCATATTTTTTTTAAACATTAAGGGATCCCGTTGGAATAAAATAGTTTTCAGAAAAATACATTCAAAGTTTGGAGTTTTCATTGCAATAAATAAAAAAAATTACGTTAACCTCACGAAAACAGAATAAAATATCTTTGTTACCCATAGAATTCCTGGGAGTTTTTCCCCACTAAGGGGTTTCTGAAATACAATTTCAGACTAAAAGAACGCGGTTTCCAAAGTATTTTTCTTCCAATGTAAATATTAAGAACGAATACGCTCCTTAAAACCTTTTCAAAACATACCTTAAAATAAATTTTAACACGCGGAACCTGATATTCATAAAACTTTAACTAACACTTGATTTTTCATTGCCGTGGCTCGATAAAATACGTGAAGATTCTATTAGGACTTAGTGAAAGGCCCAGAACTTCTACTTGACGCTTTATGTACCCACTCTCTGAACCCGATTGATAGATGCTTTACTTTGAATATTAATCAGATCAAAATCTCATTACATCGAAACTATATCATCATTACATACAAACCCACCCGAACCTTTTTAAATTTTCTGAATTACATTCTAATACTAGTCCATAATAGGCAATTAAATAATTTACCACATTTAGCTTACTTTACTTCTACTACCAGTAGCATGCTCTTGCAACTCTGTGTTAGGGTGGATCGTTTTTTTTTTATTTTTCTTTCATAAAGATATTTATTTCAAATCCCCTTTGCTTGTACTACCCTAAAAATTTAAAACTTTGGCAAAACTTTTATTTTTTTAATCAATCTGACTTTGAGTTTTAATATAAAACCAAATAAGTCTTTGCAACGCAAAAACAAGTTTGCAATATATATTACTAATACCGGAAATTATTAGGCGCGTTTCAAAACGTGTTTTTTTAAATTCACGTCTCTTAATTAAATTGCAAAGTGTAGCAGCAGCTTAAATATTTAAACATCGTTTCTTTGCTTACATATAATATGGAAACATCTGAATTCATCGTTTGACGTGGAAATGAAATTTTATCAGTATAAATTGTCGGGTGTGATTGGATGTAATTGGACTCTTCCTTGATAGAAGCTCCCTCTTTAAACGACTTTTCTTGATAGAAGTACCCTCTTTAGAATTCGCACCGATTGAGACTCACCGACTAGCGTTCATAATGAAATATTGTCAGAGTACCCAAATTAACCATTCCTTTATGCAACAGTACCAGCCAATTTTGTGGAGAGTCTCGTAAATTACGAGAGAATGGAATAGTTTTATACGAATACTGGATATCGAAAAAACAATACTCTCAAGTTTTCTCAATGTTAATTGCTTATCAAAGAGCGTTTTATTTGGTGCCATCAGTAACTTGGACAAATTTTCCGAGATATCAGAGATATGGAGTCTGAGGAACAAGCAACAATTTAATGTGAGTAAATGCGTAATGATGACGTATTTCCGCCAACGTGTACCCTTGACGCTTAATTACTGAAGCTGAAAAGGAACGGCAATCGAAAGATTATCATCTAATATTTCACGATCACATGATTACATTTTTCATGCAACATTCCCACGATTTCCAGAACAGCGAGTGTATTGTGATATATTCCTTATTCAACTTTTCAGACCCTAGTATCCTAGAAACAAAATCAGTCACCTGGTCTCTACATGAAACAACTTATCTACTAATGTAGAAAAAGTATTAAAAAAGTTTGAAAGATTTTTAGTTCAAAAAATGTACAGATACTATCGTCATTTTTATTCTTAAAATTTTATAATGGGAATGGTCGAATGTAATTCGCTTAAACTCCGACGGGAATTACTTTTGCTCATGTATTTTTCTATTTTTAAATAATTTTGTTAATGATCCCTCGGCCTTGAGTTAGGTGATGCTTTACGCTCCTGAGTGTTGTGCGAGTGGACGGAATTACAGATTATTTCATATGTCTGTCGCGCGCACGAATGTTCTGCAGCATTCATCAGAAATCAACGAGATATTACGAGAGACGCCAAATATTGTTATCTTTTCTGCCTCATTGACCGCTTTAGGATTGGGATTATAAAGTTCATGTTTATTATTTATGAATTATTTGTATTTCATTACTTATGCATTTTACGTTTAATGTAAATTTTTATACTTTAGTGTTTGCACATACTTATCGCATTGAAAAAATGTGTACCTTGGACGTGAGGACTTTAAGATAAAAAAAATTAATGCACAATGAAAACTGCGCTATACTTCTTACGTATTAACTATACCATATAGTTTCTTATTTACATGCATTCTTTTAAAATATTCTCGCAAACAAACCTACAGGGAATGTTAACATTTTCGGGGCACGTATATAACATAATCGTGTTAAAAAAACTTCACTGCAAAATTTGTTCGCAAACGTATGTAAAACATTGAAAGAGCTGAAATTTTACAGAAATGTACAGAGATTTTTTATATATCTTTAGATCAATTTAATCATTTCCACATATTAGGAGATATTTGTGCTTGTTAAAGGAATGTGTTAAAGTATTCTTCCTTAATATCCCAAATAAAAAACGAAATTTGTTCAAAAAATATAATCTGGAACGTCTTATAATACACAAATATTATTATATCTTGCTAGATTGCTTCAGCGGCAGATGTTGCAGATATGATTGAATCAAACAAGTCTTTAATCAAATCTTGGTCTTTTTTAAACGCTTTATACTATTATATACTTATAGACAAATATGGCTAAAAATAGATCTTTTGTAATAATTTAAACGACTCGATAATATAAATGTCGATGGCGATCATAATTTATGGCAAAATGTTTATATCGTAATTTGTGTTAATCACCCTGAGCAACAGAGGTCAATTTACTGAAATAACACCTGTAAAGAAAATAATAAACAGATCGCTTCAAAACCCTACGTAGCAATTAAACATATTAGTACCAACATAGAACAAAAAATGTTTTACAATGAAAAATTCTGTATTGAAATTATGAATAACATTGATTTTCTTAACGGTTTATTCTCAAATTATATATTTAAGAAAAATAAGAAATTGTGTAGTGGATTACTAATTTACTGACAAGTGTAAAGAAATCTAAAGTGAACTAGTTATTTTGATTTTTATTTTATTTAATTTTTTCATCACTGGAGCCCAATTCTAATAGAAATATTTGTCATGTTTGATTTTGGATATATATATATATATATATATATATATATATGGTTATCAGCCATTCGAACCATTCGTTACGAAAACCTGGAAAGGATTTCATAAAATAATGTTTTCTTTAAATTAAGTTTTTTAAGATGTTTTTGGGATTACTGTTAAAATCTATAATTTACTCTTACCTGCATATATATATTTTCTGAATAAAAGTCATGAAAAGCATATTATTTCTGGGCCTTATTAACTTTATTTTATTTAAATGAACTTAATTAATATGTTAATGTAGTAAACCTGGGAAAATTTTAGTAATATATGTATTTTATTCATCGTTAGTATAAAGTAAAAAGGCTGGGAATACCGATATTACAATGATACTAAAATCATATTAGTAGAATTTTTTTAATTTAAAATATATCCCTCTCTTGTAACTGATTTTTTTTTTATTTCATTAATTCACTATAGTGGCAAGGAGATGAAAATAGATAAATTCATATTAAAATTTAATCATTACTGGCGGGGCACCCAAATTCATACGTGTTTAATTAAATTATTTATTGACGGTTTCTTCAATAATTTTTTTTTCTTGGACGTTCTCCCCCATTTTAATTCCTTTAACAAAAATATAATTAGTTGAAGATATTATCAGACAGGAAAGTCCGTTGTAAGCCTAATATAATTTTTGAATTTTCAAGTACAACTCTATACATAATACTTCCAGTTTTATTTGAGGATATTAAGATAATTGTCCTGTCTACGCCTGCCATAACGTGAAAGTGTAATATATAATTGACCGTACAAAAAATATTCTCTGCGTAAATCTATAACAGAATAGTTGACTTTGAAATTGAGTCAATTTGAAAACTCTCCACAAAACAAATCTACATAAGTAAATTAAAGCAATATAAAAAAAAATATTATTACAACGTGATACCGAATATTCTCACAAAGATACAAACAATTACTTTACTATGAACTTAAGACAATTTTATTTAATTGTTAAACATTTTTATACATTTACAATTTGCCAAAAAAAATTATTTAATTAAAAATAAGAGCACCAAATTAAAAAAATAACATGCATCAAAATAAAGTTTCAAACTAAGAGTCTACTGTAATCAACCTAACTAAAACTATATTCGCCACTAATCAACTATATTCGACATAATCAATCTAACTAAAACTATATTCACCATCAAAATAATAAAGTAATTTCAGTAAAATAAAATAAATGTGTAAATATTCTGAAACCTCGATTTAGAACAAGCTTTACTAACACACTAACAAGTCAGTGACCAACATTAAGGAAATATACTATTCTGGAATAGACTGAAATCGTTCATCAAAAACTTGATATGATAAGATGTCTTTGTGACATTCGCGAAACAAATGTCTTCCTTTATGTCTATTGTCAACGCACAAATATATTGCACCGAATGCTATAAAAATGCGCATTTCTACATTTGTTTCAAAAACTTCTTGCTTTCTCCTAAAGTCCATATAAAAATTATAAAATGTGAAGGAAATATTATATGGAGAAAATAGCTAATATAATTTTAGGATTTATTTCGCCAACGATTATTAAATGGACCTAAATTACGTGTTAATTTTTTTTCCATTTTTTTGGAGAGAAACTTACAGTAATTAAAGCAGTTAATAAGGCTTATCTGTAAAAAATAGTTTACCTTTTTGTTAGTACGTTTTTGCGGTCTTTCTGTACCCATCTCAAGGACTTATTTCAAATTTTACTTTAATGTGAAATCCAAAGAAGGGGTGCAATAAATTTAGATAGACACAATAACCCAACAAGAACAAGACAAATATTTATCCAAAAAATATCTTTTAAATTTTCCTTACATTTTGTAATATAGGCTTGTCATTTTGTACTGAGACGCGCCAAAAGTCGTGCGGTTTCGCTGAAAAAATTTATTTCGTAAAGTCTATTACATATTTTTTATATTTAACAGTTGAATGATATTTATTATAAGTAATATGTAAAATATATATATATATATATATATATATATATATATATATATATATATATATATATATATATACATATATATATATATATATATATATATATATATATATATATGTGTGTGTGTGCGTGCGTGTATGTGTTTGTGTGTACATATTATCAGGCGTAAATAATAATACTGTAAAAATAAAAACGGAAACCTCATAAGACCACACACGTGCCTCCGTTAATCACGTTAATCCGTTAATCACACACGTGTATCCGTAATGAAATAAATACTTGAAATTTGGCATGGTAGTAAAATACATGGAACCGTACACATCTCAATAAGTAACGCATAAAATACTCCTCAAAATTTTCGGGGAAGGAAGAAAATTTTTTAAATTTTATATATAGTGTGAGACATTATTTGAAAGAACTCGTTATGAGGATATTTTTTTAACAACTTAAGATATCCACAATTAAATGAAACTACGTGATGTAGTATTATTTCTACTTTCTTTAAGTCTTTTACCACGACCTAAGTTTCGTTTTATTACAACATCTTCAGGTGGGATATTAGCAAAGAATCAACGCCAATATTAGCAAAGAATTAACGCCAAATATATTCAAGACTTAAGATATAATATCTTTAGAGACATTTTTAAAAACCATGTAAAAATATATTGAAAATCATGCATCCTAATTCCGAAACTGTTGATGGGTGTTTCTTTTCTAAGAAACACCCATTCCGCCAGCACGTAAGCGGCATTATAGAAATGACATGCCAAAAGTGGAAATGAGAATTTTATCAAAATTCTGTTCTAGAGTTGGTATATCCTTGAAAATCGAGATCAGTGGAATTAAGAGATCCTTCATCATATTCCATTAGTGTTGCAATTTTAAAAACAAGAAAATAAAGATGATCAGAATAAAAGTTTGTCATGTCGGGGCTCCGTCACTTCCAAAGTTTATAGCCATTTTTTCTTACAGTTTATATTTTTGTAATGAAAAAGAAACTACTAATGATTGCTTTGTAGACTAAATTTAGTACTAAATAAAAAATATTTAGTGTAACAAACTAACTCAAATATAAAAAAAAGTTTTTTGAAGTAAAATTGTTTTAGCTCAATTTAAGTTCATATAGAGATCTTTGTGCTTTATCAGGCAATCAATTGTGGGAAATTGATGCCGTCTTTTCGTTCGATTGCCGATCTTTAGAAGTTTAACATGATATCGCACACGTAAAAGTAGAAAAGGGAAAGAGTCAAGAGAAAAAGTAGAATCTTTATTTATTAGCATCTTTCGTTATTTTTAATAATTTGTAATCTTATATTTTTGGTTCAAGGATTCATTATTTAATATGTGTTTAATTAATATGTGTTTTTATAGGGTTACAAGAAGACATGTTTAAATCGTTTGTGGTTTTTTAGGACTCGTAGTATTAAAGATTTAAATGTATATGGATGTATTTTTGCTCTGTAATTACCTCACTCTTTTGCTTTTTATGTTTTTAGATGGTTGGAGACGATCAACGCCGTTAATTTGCTACTGCTGTATAGACGCTTGTTGAAGATAATAAAATTTTACACTGCTATTCTAGTTAGATTTTGACTTAACACTGGAATAACACTGATATGTGTTATTGTTGTATGAACAAAATTTTAATAATACAAAATAAATAAAATCGGTTGCCAAATAAATATGATAAACATCTTTTCATTTTAGCTATGATGTTTACGATCAAGATAATGGGCATAGACTGTAAATTTATTAAACACCGACAGAGAAGTTGCTAAGCGCGTGTTAGATAGTTTCCGATTATTAAATATATGTTCTCGGAGAACACAATTTCGTCAAAAGAGAACGTATTTGCAAATATAAAACCTATGATTCTCAAATATATTCTGTTAGTGAAACTGTATTACTTTTACAAGCTTTCACCAAGAAGGCATCCAGTATAGCAACTTTTTCCCAGTTGCATTGACAGTGATAGTATAATTCAATAAATATATTACTTATACATGCTATTTAGCTCATAAAAATCTGGAAACTGTAAAGTATAATATTACAAAAGTTATATTTCAATAGGATTAGTATTTTATAAGTGCATCATATAGCAAACTAGTAAAATTGCGTATGCAATTGTTTTCAAATGTTAATTATATTTAAATTTTTGTATGCTAATATTTGTTTTTTAAATTGATACTAACAGTGTAAGCCTTAATGCACAATCTTATGAATGAAAAGTTTTGAAATACCAAACTCCGCCATATTAATTAACTTTATCTGTTGCAAATCAAGTTTTTAGTGAAATAAGATTTAAGTCTCTTACAAATAAATAGTAAATTAGAGATAAGCCGGCAAGTAAACAGGGCTTCAAGCTGATAGAAATGCACATAAACGCCTATCCTCGTTTATGTGCATAAGCCAACATATACAAACTTATAAATATGTAAATATAGAGATGGATACATAAACATATCTGGCCTTCATTTCTTAATTTCAGAATAAGTTGTGAATTTGTATTTTACACAATTCATTATTGCAAATTTTCAGTACAATCTAATATATAATATTTGTATCTAAGATCTCACTCAATATTACTATTGTCGACATTAGACAGCTCCGCATTATTATCATATATCTTAATACGTATAATTTTATGCAATTGTACTGAACCTACAGTCCCAAAATTATGGCAGGACTCGCTCTTCGATACTATTTACCAAACATAGGTTCGTTCGCTCATCCTTTTGAAGTATAATACTTAAAAAAAACGTATAAAGATATAAATACAGTAATTTTTATTTTTAGTTGGAGACAAGGGATTTGCAAATAATAGTCGCATATTTATTGTGTTCATCTTTCCAGTTTTGCCCAACCAGATTAATAATTAGTTAAAAAACTTATTTTCATGTTTTCACTGATTATACTTTTTTAAACTAAATTAACAAAGAGCATATATTTTCAGTATTTAGACAAAATATGAATTACCAGAGTACAATAATTGATCGAAATTTGACTCAGAATCAAGGATCTGGTTGTTATAAATAAACAATTTGATAGATTGAATTCCTGGACGCTTACTCGATTGTAATCGTTTTGGGATTATTTCCAAATATAAAGTAAAAAAAATAGTAATAGTTGTGATATGCATTGCGAGATTTGTAATAAATAACAATAGGCATTAGATATTCGTTTCCGTTGCTAATGTTAGGTACTTTCTGGAAATGCAACTGCTCGCATCCCGACTCCCCCAGTTTTTCTACTTTCATTTGCTAACACATACCATTACCACATAAACTGGACCCCGCTGTTTATTTCTTAGTCAATTTTATTTTAATGACGATATTATAGTACTTATCGAATTAGAACAGCTCTTTCGTTTTTTCATAAAAAAATCTTTTATATTTATTTACACATCTTTTATATTATTAACAGTCTTGAATTCTATAAAATATTTTTTTGGAAATATTGACATTCCATTTATCACGTCAATATAAGTAAAGTCAGAGTTGATATACAGTCCGATTTACAGTACATAATGAAGACAAATATAAAAAGACTAAAGCAAAGCAATTTAAGTAAGTAAAACTTTTGCACATATAGTTATTACTAAATTCTAAGTCATTAATATTTACATGTAAAAAGACACATGATTAAAATATTAGTATTAAAATGGTCAATTTATCAGATTGGCAACTTATAAACCTGCCATCTCTGTACAAACACTTTCCAACTTTTTATATGGGGTCAATAAAATCAATCGTTAATTACATGAGCACCGTTGGCATCTAACAATTGTCGCCAGCGTGTAGTTGCAACAGGTGTTAGATACAGAAGGTAAAAGAGGCAGAGCTAAAGTTCCATTCTTGAATTAATGTTTGGACAATTTCACTGAAAAACCGGTGAAGTCGGATTTTGGTATGACTTTTGTCCTTAAATTTTCTGTAATGTAAATTATTCTAAAGAGCGAAACAGATTGTTATTAGATAGCGAAAGGTCTGGAGAGCATGGCGGGTGAAATAGCATACTCCATCCTTATGAAAGAAGTTTTTCATGCGGTACTTTTGCTACGCGGGTTGAGCATTGTCATGTAAAAAATAAACTTTGCTTTAATTCGAAGAAATTTTAGCGGTGACTTTGCGTAATTGTTCATATATTCATAATAAATCTTAGCTGCTAGGTTAGGTTAAAAGAGTTCCCAATGAAGAACTAAATAAATAGTTCCATTTTTACCCCACCATGCACACAAAAGTATATATTGTCCCATATTATATTTTAATCCGAATACACAATTTTCTCCAGCTCCTAGCTACTGACGTTTACGTTAAAAATTAACACAAGCCACCCAATTTTTATTTCCTGTAACCAGATACTTTAGCCTCTCGTTGGTACGATGGGAATTCAGTAGGTCCAATCACACATTAGCTCTCCCTGAAGTTGAAAGAAATATTTTCACTTTTTTCAAACGGAAAAGTTTTTAACACAAATAGCTCTGCCAAGCAACTTAATCTGGGAATTGTTTCATTAAGGCTTTAAAATTTTTCTAAATCAATTGTAGGAGGTCGCTTTGGATGAACTTCATCGGATAGGTGAAAATTCCCTTCTCTGAATCTTTGAAACCAATGCTTGACTGCTGTAAGAGGGCATACCTACATCCATCGTTATGTATATCTTGCGTGATACTTCGTTTGTTTTTCGCCTTAAACGACATTCATAAAGGAAGAGCCCTCTGAGTTTACTTCGAAATACTTCTATTTTAAATATATTCTTTACTCGCCGATTACTCAATTGCAATCTGAACAGAAGTTTGAATGCTGCACTCTTTAACGTTCCTGAAATCAGTCAAAAAAAAGTAGCGGGTTTATAATTTGTCAACCTAATATTTAAAATACAAAGAAGCTAAACGAAATTGAATGTAACAAAATCAAATTATTTTTAGTTTATCATATTGCAAAACGTTTATATAATAACTACTAATGCAGGCTACAGGCTTTCAGTTTTAATTGTCAGTTTTCACTGGTTCATTAAACTATTCAAATAATTGCGACAAGTGTCTGCATACAATCAATTATTTTTCAGATGCTTCATTTCTAATTGATTTTGGCCTGAAGTCAAACATTTAGAAAGCTCCGGTTTCGATGGATTATGTTGTGGTCTATTGGACTATAGTAAGTGTCTAAAAATGAAACATAAGACAAGAAAAAGGCCGATGTAAGCAGTGGTTATTAACAAGAAATTGCTATAAGTATACCGATTTATTGTAGAAGCTTCACATTACTCCAACGGATTATAAAAAATATTTAAGAATGGAGGATAAAAAATTATTTATATCTTCTGGATTGAGTCACACTTAAAATATTGAAACAAAATACAATGTTAATAAATGGTATATTTCCACATTAAAGATTACTGCCTAAGAATGCCTTCAATTCTCGACAATAAAATCTTCTTAGTTGGCAATATATAATGTTTTACTCAAGAATATCTTGAAGGTACATAGCAAATAAATACTTTACCTACTATTTAAAATCAGTTATAATATAGTTTACAATAAAACATTAGGTACGAGTAAAGCTGAAAATAAGTATTTATAAACCTTGAGTATCCTTGAACGATAACTCATCTTGAGAGATGAGTCATCGTTCTTTACTTAACTAGTCAGCAGATGTATTGGTTGAATTTGTGCATTGTTAATGTACTGGCGACTGTTTCAAAAAACTTTTATGAAATAAGTGAAATATTGTGAGTAGGAAGACTAGATGCACTACCTGATATTATATATGATATTGATATCAAGTATAGGCAACTGTACAACAAGTGGAATTCAAATTGAATGAAAATTACCGCCCCCAGGTGGACTAAGATTTAATCGAATTATGACAGTAGAATTAGAGCGTTATTGACACTCTTACAACTAATTCGGAGGACTATAATTTATATATATATATATATATATATATATATATATATATATATAAACTAAATAGGACTAATTTTAAAACTTTTTTGAAGAGGCGAATTCTAAAAATAGGCTATTTTCTCGGCAACTAGAACAAGTTCCATTTTAACCAAATCTCTCAAGTTGAACAAAAATATCAAAATCATCATCGGGGCGATTCAGTGTTGGGGGATATGGAGCTGGAAGTTTGAAATAATCTTTAACGTATATAAAACATTCTTTGTAAGAGTTGCATATCACTTTCTTTTTTTATATTAAAACCCACTCGATGAAGGAGTAGCCTCTATTATAGCTCCTGATATGGTACAGCTGTGTTAAAACTCTCGATCTCCCTGTGATAGCTCCTGATGCTGTAGTGAATAGAGTAAACTTGGCAGATGCGGTTGAAGCTTCGCCACTTTTTATTTTCTGTATGTTTTCTGATGCTATCACTGCCCATTATATCGTCTCCAAGGGATTATCCTATAATTGTTTGTATCAGTTTCACGGATCATAAGGTGAATAGCTGCATTATTAGAACAAATAAAGAATGTTTGGCATGTGCTTAGGTCGATTGATAAGAAGAGAGATAGCAATAAATCCACTAAAAGGAAGTGGATAAACATATTAAAATTACCGTACGTCTTTATTTATGATGGCGTGTTTCCACTTAGATCTGATAGGATGAAACCCTTTTGATGAGCTGAATTGCATTCTCTTGAGAAAAAATATATAACTATCATATTTCGCGAGCAGGACGAGTTGTAGAAAATACTTTTGGCATTTTGACTACACGGTTCCGAAAATTTCACACCAACATTAATGTATACGCAAGTACAGTTGAATCAATTATGATGGAATATTATACATTACATAATTTTGTTATTAAAAGTTTACCAAATTCTTACAGCAGTCCACACTCCTTTGATTGCGAGCAAACTGACACTGGAACCATCATACCAGGGTACGATACAAGTGATTTTGCCATGGAATCTTCATAATGAAAATTTCAAAAAACCACGACCTAAAGAGCCAAACTTATTAAACAAGAAATTAGAAATTATCTCAACATCGAAGACGAAGATCTCTGACAAAATAGCAATTTTTTTTAATAATGAAAATGTGTATTTTTTATAAATATCAAACATTAGTTTAATTACCTCAGCACCTAAATTTGAGCGCAATTGAGTAATACCATAGTTTGGGACTAGATATTTTCGACATGTCATAACATAGATATCTTTAGCGTTTGAACACAATTTGAAAGCAGTGGCCATTAGGAATGAAAATGTACATTATTTTTTTTATTACAGACGTGATTTATAAACAGATATTTTGCATGGTTAGGTGTTTATAGTAACGCAGAACACAAAAACAATGCATACAACAGGTACCAGAAGAAGAAAAAATGCATACATTTTTGGCTACAGAGCTTCAGTTTTAACTACATAATTATAACTGCTCAGTTTCTTTTAATGATATTTTGATTAGGTTGTCCAATACTAGCAAAAGTTCTCTCTGGAGAGAATAATCGCGAATGAAAGAAAGAAATGAAACTAAGATTAGGTTGTCACTTCAATTGTACAGTCCACAATTTTACCTACACACGTAACGATTAAGTCGAACATTCTGAGTGAACAGGCAAACTGGCCGTTAAAACTAAAGTTATGTAGCCTACATTAGTTACTAATTCAAAACCAATAATTTACCTTATTAAATAAAAATAAATAATTAGAACAGGTTTAAAACTATCGTAAATGGTCAGAAGAAAATTTTTAAAAAGTTTTTGGGCTTACGAATATAATTTTCAAATGATAGTTTTGAAACGGTGGGGTTTACTTTTAATTATTTTACTAGAAACTATACAGAAACTCACAGCAACAATGTCCGCCATAACTATTGTATATTTATAAATAATAGTGGCATACAAAGATGAGTCAAACGTAGTTAGTGCTGATTATTTTGTTTTACCTTTCATTTTACATAATGTGGGTACTTAATTATTAAAATAATTTGGCTAGAAAATCCCATTTTGTTGTTTTAATTTAAAATAATTAGAGCCGATTTCATTTTTGCTGACAGTACAGCTCAATTTATGTAAGGAGTCCGGCTAATTTTAAAAGTGCCTGTTATATTTAAGCCTTGTAAGATATCAACAATTTTAAATATTCCTATGTTAATATTAGGAGACTAAGAGAAATGATGGTTCCCAAATTTTACAAGTTTTAAAAACATAAGGGAATCTTGGATATTTCCTTCTGTCAGTCGTATTTTTTTTTACTTTCCAAATAAATATATAAAAAGAAATACAGAGGAATCTGAATCTGTCTTTATAATTTAATGTATTTGTAAGGTTAAAAATTCCACATGATGTTGAGATAAGAAATTACAACTGTGCTATGTTCGATACAAATAAAGAAAAACTTTGAAATTTAGATTTTAAAAACAAATCTAACATCTTTAATGAATATAAATTTTTTGATACATTATTTTCTTTCTTTGTATTTTAAAACAGAAATCATTTAACAAATATACGTAATACGAATACATTTATGAACATACACACACATTTGTATGTATGTATTAATGTATATATGTATGTGGATGTAAATAAGTGTATACATATGTATATGTGTGTGTATGTGTATGTATGTGTATGTATGTATATATATATACATATATATATATATATATGTATATATATATATATATATATATATATATAAATGTATATATATATATATATATAAATATATATATATATATATATATATATATATATAGATTTACATATATAATACAATAACAAATTTAAAAACGTTTACTCGTAACAAGAAAATAACCAAATACCTACACAGTTTCAATATTGATTTATGGGAAACTATAAAATTGTAAATGTCAAACGTGTAACTTCATCATCTATTTGGATCAAAAAGAATTGAGCCCAGAGAACTCATACATCTTCTGGCCTTGCTATGAGCAGGTAGTAATTACATAAATAATAACTCAAGCAGATCGAATATGAAGGATACTCTTGAGCCTGAATTTCATGCTCGTTTCACAAACACATAATTCTTCTCTTACACTTGTAGGTAACGAATATAATGTTTTCTATAATATCTGGTAAAACTTATAGCAAAATATATGTTTATATCTGGGAATAATATAATATTTCTACATTACAACCTACCGCTTTAATAATTTTACTAAATCATAAATAAATCTGGAACATATAATAAATTATTATGGTCAAAAAGATGAAACAATTTGTCTTCGATTGCTAGTATATATAGTAGTTTAATTTTTCGGCCTCAAATTTTATACACCAACCGTAGTCTTAAGTTTGTAGAAACCATCAATATGATCGTCAGAGTAGTAACTTTCACTAGTATCATTGACTGTAGTATTTTGTGAATTTGGTACCTCCATATCAGATTCAAGTTCAGGATCATCTTCAGTTTATGACTCATTAGTCGGCATTTGTTGCTGTAACTCTAATAGTGGCATTATTACACAGTTATGTTTAACTGTATCCTCAAAAAAATGACACATCTACTATTGTATATTTCTTTTCTATTTTCATCATATAATTTGTACCCTTTTCCCGTTTCACAATTACCAACAAATATTATTGTGACAGCTTTGGAATCCTGTTTTTATCTTTTTTTTGTATGTGGACCATTACCTGACAGCTAACAATTTTGATGTTTTCCTGGTTTGATTTACCCCTTATCCATTTTTCATACGGCAACTTTAGTCTAAGCACTTCGTAGCTGAAGGTAGCGGATTTCGCAAATAGGCAAAAATGGGTGTATGGTTTCGAAAAATACTCAATAACTACAAAAATTAGACATCATATTAAAATATCATGGCATAGAATGACCCTTGTGCTAGGTTGTTGTATGATATTTTTTCAAAATTATGTTCCAAACTTAAAAAAAAGAATCTCAAAGTAACCTCTTTTACCAAGAAGGCTCTCCGCCGTTTCGCATATTAGAACAAAAAAACATATAAAGATATATCGATTTTCAATACACTGGGTCTAGTCTTAATTAATGTAGCTACAATCTTGATTAATTATTAATCACTCACTAGAAAATTATTCTAACCATCTCTAATTTTGTAATTTTTTAATCGTTTGTTATTATTGACATTGAGTTGCAAATTTTATTTTATCATTAAAAGAAAATAATCGTCGTAATTGTTGCAAGATCCATCCTATATATGAAATTCAAAATAATATTGCAGGAGGTAATGTTAAAAGAGAAGGTAAATATATTAGGGCAGAAAATATACGTCTGATATAATACTCCCGAGATAACCTAAAATGTTTGCGTGTTACATTTCACCACCAATCTGATTAACCTATTAATTTCATATGATAGTTCCAGGTCTAGTCAGCGCATAGTGTATCAAAGGATAATCTTGTCTGTTATTTTACAAATATATATATATATATATATATATATATATACATATATATATATATATATATATATATACATACATATATATATGTATATATATATATATATATATATATATATATATATATATATATATATATAAATATATATGTATATATATATATATATATATATATATATATACATGTATATATGTGTGTGCGTGCGTGCGTGTGCTATTTCTGGGTTTGATATTTTGGCCGTAATTCCAACTCTGTAATGTGTCTATTTTAATTCGACATAGCTGAAAATCGCAACATTTAAAGCCAACTAATTTAAAAATTGTTAATTGAGCTATTGATTGCACACCTAAAGTTTAAATGTTGGAACATAGTCTTGAAATACATGTGGTATGTAACATTATAGATTTAACACTTTATATTGGGTAAAATTTTAAAATTACTGAAATAATCTTTTAATACGAGTAAATTATTACATATTGAGACGTTTGTTATCCGACTGGTTCACCGGATATCGTAATGGAGACATTGTATGGGCTTTTTTCATTTTGAATAATTTTTTAAAGTATTTTTATTATAAACTTTTACAGGTTTAATTTTTATATTTACAGTTTTCTTTCATATGTAGTTTTATTATTTTAACATTACTTCGTACTGTATAACATTAATTTACACTAGATGTCCCTAAGACTTCATTTGCGTGTAATTAGGCATTTTTTTATTTTATATGTTGCTCATGGGTATATAACATTAGCACAAAAATTATAAAAAAGTTTTTCTGGCTTCTGTTCTCGTTCTATACGCTAAATTAATCACTCTTTTAAAATATTTGAAATGTATAAAATTCGCTCTGTTATAATTATGTCTGTTACAATTACTTGTATCGATAACTTTTATACTGCTTTATGTCTACAATAACCAAGCGGAAGTTAATCAAAAAGTACATGAAAAAGTTGGTCAATGTTGTTTTTTTCATTTCATTTGCAAAGAAAAAAAATTTTTATATATTTTTTAACAAAATGTGTGATATTGCAATTATTTTATCATTATTGGCCCATTTTTTTAGAGTTTTTATTCTTATCTTAGTCTATGCTTGCCGTACTAATTTACAAAAGGATTATACATAAAAAATAGTTACACAAAATATGTGCAACATTTTTTCATTTTGAAATTCCCCAAATTCAGTTAAAAACCAACCTAAACCATATCCAAGGTTGAATCGTATTCCGTATCAAGAGAATTACAAAGACATTATAACAGAGAAATCATGCTCGGATTTACTTTAATAATTAGTCTAAAAAGTGTCTCAATCGATAACATTGTGCCGAGCGTGTTCGTGTGACGCACACTACTAAGAGTCACACAGCACCGCCGGGGCCGGCATGCGCTTGTGTATTAGTGCGAAACGATATATTTCATCGCATACATCCGACCCTTAAGTAGGCTGCCGTAGAAAAGGGTTTCAGCGCAAAAACCTTTTTGTAATTTGGAATTTAGAATTAAACATTTAGCTCTTTCTATAAGTGTGCGTTACATCCATTCTGATAAGTTATTTTGTTCGGGGTTGTTTTTTTTTAAATATAAAATAATTGTTAATATATTCCCTTCCATTATCTGCGCATAATAATTAAATTTTTGAATACTTTTATTTTCTACTGGTTTTTTGAATACTTTAAATACATCTAAAGTATCAGATTTATTTTTAAGAAAGTAAACAAACATTTTTATCGCAAACATAAATCAGAGTGAATTAATTGTTGTATTTCGGAAGCTCTAGTGCCAATGTTTTTGAATGATTGTCTTCATCATCTCATCATACCATTCAAGTTGTATATAATTGGTTACCTTTTTCATCAGTGCCACCCCTATGGCATTATCTGGCATTTTCTATAAGTCGGTAAAGTTTAAATGACAAAATTTTTGATGTCATATGTGCATATCATGCTCATATAGTGTTGACAGTAATGTCGATGCTTCTGTAATGTTGTTCAATAAATGCATGTTATTGCTAAGCAAAACTTTAAAAATAATTTTTTTTATTTGGACAAATTTTTAAACTGTCTTTCTCAACTTTATTTGAAAATTCATTTTTTACCACGTGATTTACTGAAAATAAACTAGTTGTCAAGGTTTTATGTGTACCCTAGATATAAAATCTTCTTAACCCGAATGGCGCGGAGTATGCCACCGCAGTCCTTTATTTGTAAGTCTAAATAACCACGCCCTTTTACTACCACCGTCTTATTATCTGCTACTTTCATGTTATTTACTCTTGAAGGAGAGGTATTGTATATACACTTTTTATCACTGCATATATGCAGCGAAGCACCAGAGTCAACATACCAGCGGTTATCATCCAGTAGTGTAGAATCTGAAAAAAAACGCATAGTAAACGTTATTTTTTGTATCATTAGAATCCGACTTGCCTTTTTTTATTTTTAAATAACAATTTTTACTAAAATGACCATACTTGTTTACAATTATAATATCGTGGACCTTTGGTAGCTTTTTTGTCTCGCAAATCTTTGTGTGACTTTGACACATTTTCGTAAGTATTTGTTTTTACATTTGACTAGGGATAGTAAGTTACAGAGCCTGATATCTTGACGTCCTGTAAAAGCTTGGTTTTTACGTAACCTGCAGTAATTGACACTCCAAAGCTCTCCATACCCATGATAATCGGTTTGTAGTAATCAGAAAGGTCAGCTAGTAATAAAGTACCGAGCCACTATTTACCTAATACAAAATTTATATTCTTCAGCTTTTTTCACATAACCTTCACCACTGGAACTTTTACTTGTTTTGTGGTAATAAGATCTCGTAACAAACATAGTCTCTAACTTAACCCGCAGTAATCAAGTACCTTTTCAAGTTTTCTCCAAACTTGTGTTGCTGTAGTTGCTTTTTGTACGTGGGCTTAATTTATTGGGTATATTAAAAGTATTAGCTTCGACTGTGCCTTCGTATCCTTTTTACCAATCTAAATATAGTTCAGACCTGGTTCAATTGTATTCCCTAGTTCCTCCTGTTTAGAATATTTCTTTACTGGGAATCTTCAACTTAGTATTTGTCTCGATTAGCCAACTTTTTAATTGTCACGTTGATATCAGAAATGCTACATTCAATAATTGTATGAAATTTTGATATTAATAAAGGAAAAAAATGTGACCACGCTACGATCGATACCACTAGCGAGGTTATATCACAACCAAGCTATCGTGCTAATTATTTGGTGAAACACTAAGTTTTGATCGCACTGGGCCAAAATTAAAATAATGTAAATATTTTAGAAGAAAAAAAGGATTATAAAAAGAAAAAAGGATAAAAAAAAGGAAAAGGATATTTTAATTAAGTAATTATAGTTAAAGAAACTAAGATTGAAACGTCAAGATTATGATACAGTTACGCTTTTTCGTTTATATACCAGTAATAAATTATTGATAATATAGTAACGGTAATATAGTAATGTTACTGAGGTTGCCAAGTTGCACTTAATTTAAAAAAATGGGGTGTGGCTTTGTCATAGACACGGCCGTGTGTTGTAAGTGAATACGTCTATGTAACGGGTTAAATTATTTAAATAAAATATTTTTGTTTATGTATTTAGTGTGTAATTGTACGGTTTAAACATATTTTAATATTAAGAATATCTTTTCTTTCAGTTTTTTAACCGGTGAGGTATGGGTAAAAAGGCGACCTTTTTACGTGAGGCGTGGGTAAAAGTAGAAAAAAAACCCTGGATTTAATTGAATTAAACATGTATAACCCCAACTTGGATCGGAGATTTTTAAAAATTATATATAAATTTATTTTCAGTTAATATGAAACCATAACGTACATATTGTTCGCATCAAATAGTTATTAACTTACAGCTGTTTAGTTTCCAAGATAGAAGTATATATATATATGTATATTTATGTATATCACAGTACGTAAAAGCATTGATGAATATCTCCTCAAAAAAGTTAGCAATTTCTCTGACATTCCTCCTATTATAAATAGACGAATGTTTATTACGTCAAATATAAGATTACATCGTATATCGATGTCAGCCCTAAAGCATTTAATAGAATAGTCTTAAATAAAAAGTCGAACTATTTTCCTCAGGGTATTAACTGATAAACTCTCCCGTAATGTGAAAGAAGTTATTCGAATCTTTTTCGCGGTGTTTATAAAGAATGTTTTGTTCAATTAGCAACTGAGTTCAGATGAGCAAAAAAAAAATTATCGTAAATGCTCTGCTTTGAATTCGATTTAAAGCAAAACAGCGAACGAAGCTTCACATACAACATACACGACTTTGGATGAAAGTATTTTACTTTCCTATTAATTAACTGGATATTAAGAACCAGATGAGGCTACTCTAAAGAACAAAAAATTAGTTAGGATTCGATATTAATTTTCATTAACTTTGGTTATTTTATCTAAGAACATTATATGTGCTATTAAATTAGGCTTTAAAGGAAACATAGCAAATCATTGCTTCCATATTGTCAAAGAAATTTTGAGCTTTGCAATGAATTTTATTCCAGACAATTTCCCGCATCAAATTTAGAGAAAAAAAAATTTGATTTGATTTTATTTTTTTTATAAAAGATAAATAGTGAATTATTGTGATAATTTATCGCCTGCTCAAAAATTATAAATTTAGGGTGCTGCGCACTCTATTAACTCTGCACCAGATATCAAGTGAAGAATTTTCAGGAATAAAAATGCAATGATGCGCCTTCAAAACATCTAGAAAACTAAACCACTTACGGATCATGAGTAAAAAGGGCCCTTCTCTTTCTATAAAATATTTTTTTCTTCTTCAGCTTATTTTAATTCTTCTTTTAATGTTCGTTTCATGTAATAAAATTCCGTTTTAATTATTGGTCAAGTCGATACATCGAGAACCAATTACGTAATGACAATTTCCTAATGTATTGTACGTACTCCTTTGTTCCTGATATTTTGTTTCGTAGTCATAATTTCAAAAGCCTCTAGAAAATTTAAATAAAGTTTTTTTAATATCAGAAGAATGTGCGCGCCCATTGCCATTAGCAAACAGCTTTCGTAAGCTCATCAGATTGATAACGGCACGTAATGAACTTTTTAGAGACATTAATTGCCATTAGTGAAATGGTATTTATGAATAACTTTCGCTGTAATTTCGAGAACATTTTGAGAGAATTTTGCGAATATTTATTATCATAGGTATACTACATTTATTACGTATTGGCTTGATAGAAATGATGATCTATATAATAATATGTGAAATTTTTTGAAGAGTTAATTTAATTTAATGAGATTGAAAATAATAATATTCAAATTATCACGTAAACAGAAAGAAGATTGCACGGTCTACAATTTTTTTCCTATTTTGAACATAAACCTATTCTAATTCAGGTGATATTTCTACGTGGAAAAAAATTAAAATATTTTAATTTAATTTTTCCGAAACTACAAAATAAGAAATATATTAAATATACATTAAATATATTAAATATTAATAAATTAACGATCCAGCATTAACTTAAAAGTTTTATATTTTTTTCTTTTCTTATTATTGTGCATTATTTTCTTTGACTTCATCTTAATACAACGAGAGACGATATAATTTCGGAAATAATACTTTCGTCAATACCATAATTATATTATACTCTTAAAATGTTTATCTTAGATAATATCCGAATCAATGACGCACGTAAAAGGTGCCACGCCCTTAATACCCTATGTTGCCGTAAAGGTTTTTTTGCTTTCATTAATATGTAAAACTCATTAAATATAAAGTAGGTAAGTATTTTAATAAAGAAATTGGTTAAGTGCGAGTATAACTTGCGCTATGATATTTCTGTACAGACTTAAACTTAGTATTTCAATAATTACATTAATATTTCAAATCTAATAAGGTTGGCAATTAACAAAGATTAGTATTTCAACTAAACTATTTGCAAATATTAATATTATTTTTCCATATATAAACATAATGGCTACTAAATCTTTCACTGGCGTAAAACTATTGTGAATTTCTCAAAAACTATCCGAATATCAAACGACAACATATTTTTAAAGATATTTTCAGTAATATTACTAGAACTAATGTAATTCAGAAATATTTGCCGTAATGAAAATAACTTCCCATTTCGATTGTATATGAAAAAAACACAATACATTAAAAAAATTATTCCTTACTTAATTTGTCATTCAACTAAAATATCTACAATAATATTTGTAATGGTTAACTATTACAGTACCTTATTGATAAAAATGGCTATGACATATAGATTCAACTGGACGAACACGTGCGAGATCTAATAAAGTTTTCCTAAAACTGTAATAGATGTAGATTACTTCGAGTAATGTGTCCTGACGACAGAATTGTCAACATACACACCTCGCATGATTAAAATTAGGTTCTTGAACATTTTATTTGTAATGGGCTTTTTGAAATATTAAACTACGTTATAAGCCAATTTTTGAAACTATTTCTGTGATCTTCTTCTCCATTCTTTCTTTTTTCTTTTCCTCCATTTTCGTGAAAGTAAATTATTACTATTTGCATTGTCGTATCACAACCCTCTTTTTGATCCATATTTCATTAAAATTACAAAGAAGATGTCTACACTTTTCTGCAATGCTATATTTAATAATGACACCAAAATTGATTATAAAAAAAAATATTTAATTATAAATTTTGATATAAGAATACGAATTTTAAAATTTAAAATACATTTTAATATATATGTATCATTACTAGATTTCAATGAAGCAATTATCGATTTGAATGACTTCATTCCACATTATTAACCGCTAAACTTAATTTTTTTTCTATAACTTTCAACTGCCCGAAAGGGTACTAGTAACAAAGAGCACTATATAATATCAGACAATGATATATTTTTCAAGTGAAAGATACAGGAACATGAACAACATTTTTCGCCCACAGTTCACTGCGTCCGTAATCCGTTGACCATGTATATGTTTTATAAATAAGCATAAACTAAAAAGATAACAAAGCTTTTGCCATTTCTTTTTAATTTCATTTATAATTTATTTTTGTAATTTTGGTTGATAAACATTTTACTAAATAGTCTTTTATCAAGTATTATATGAATACATTTGATTAGGTAATTTATTATATCGCTAAATGTGGTGCTGTGAAGAAATTCAAAAGTAATTTTTATTACAAATGTCTACAAAACTACGTACGAATGTAGACATCATTAAAGTAGTTATTACTTTAAAGCAAATCAATTTATTAAAATATGTGAAACTTTATAAAACCGTACCTTTAGTTGATTTTATGCCTTAGTACGTGAGGACAATAATAATCCTTTACTCGTTAAGTTGTGGAAAGTGTATCTGTAATAACGAAGATAACAGTCGTCAATTAGGCTGCAATGTCCCTGTTATCTATGCTATTTCACGCCGGTTGCTTAAGTTATAAACCATTTTCTGAACACTTTGAACAACATCTTAATCAAACGACCATGTATTAACCATGTTTCATCACATTGTTAATCGATATAATTTTGGGATTGTTATTTTTCTTTCTATTTGTATTTTATTTGAATTGTGTTTGGCTTTATTGACTTTATTTTTAGATTTTTTGTTTATTATTCTACATCGTACAAACAATATTACTAATTTTCGAATATAGTAAATGCTATACTTAAACGAATAACTTCTTTTTTTTTCAGCTCAATCAAAAAGTTAATAAACAGTCTGTCCTTTATATTTAAATGCCAATTCTTTTTTTTGTTTATTTTTGTAAAATCACGTCACCTTAACCTGAAGAAACTTTTTCTATTTCCCAAATTCAACACGAAAACGATATAAATATCGCAGTCCGTCAAATATTATTCTATTGCGGACCTGTTACAAGAAGGCAAAAAATCGTAATGTAATTCTTAGCATTACAACCATCTTTATGAGATTGTTCAAGTGTTTAGGTACTTTGTAAGAAGCTTAATGCTTTACATTTCTCCATTAAAATGTAGTCATTTGATAATAATAATATTCGGAATGATTATAATAATCATTTATATATCGATAAAATATACAAGAATACTAAAAAACCGTATTTAAAGAAATTTTTTTAAATTAAATAATTATTTAATTATCTAATGCAATGTGTGATTTTTTTAAACCTTCTTATTTCTGAGTCTCCGTCATTTCACTTTAAACAAATTATTGTCTTCAATACAGCTATCGAAGTACTATTCATTAAGTGATTATTGTAAAGCATCCGCAATACTCGAGGCATTAAATTACTGTTAAGGGAATATGGAATATAAATTAAGAAAAATGTATTCATTATATTATTCGTCAACCTGTTTATTAATTTAAAAATGAACGAAAATTCCAACAGTTTCATTTCTGTCTAAAACCGAATATTACAAAGCAATGTAATGGCTTTTATATTAAAAACCATAAAGAAGTATTTCCCGCTTTTCTACTTTTATTGACTAGCAAGTTAATTAAAATAATTTTAATTGAAAGTTATAATAACTCACTAGAAGCAAGAACTTTTTTAAATCTTTTAAGTTATAGATTAAAATATTAAAAGAGATTGCTCCTGGTTGTTCGTCCTTGAATTCAGTTAATAATATAACAATAAATGTATGAACATAACCAAGTAAATTTTATTAAAAATTTAAGCTAATAGGATCGACTTGAGACTGAACTCGAGAGTGAGTGCCCGAAACCCTCGTCTCGACAAGCTAGAATTATATCACGAGATCAGCGTTTCATGGAAGTTAGTCAGCTTTATGGAGTACTGGTATGCAAGGAAAGCATCTTGTGGGTAACCGGGTGAAGTAGAAACGTCACAACAAACTTGCGGATATATTGCGTCAGTATCTTGCCGGTTTTCAAGTAATGGATAGAAATAACACATAGATCTAAAACTGTAGAAAGTGAAGTTTTGTCTGTCCATATGTACCGTTATATCTTTTGTTTTACTACCCATTTGATTATAATAATAATTATATTTATTAAATTTTTTCGTTTCATACTATCTCGCTTCTTAATGATTTTTAGAGTAATAAATAGAATATACGTTGCTCTTAACTTTTTTGACCTTCCGGTGTAAATAAAAATCGAATCGATGTAAACTACCGCATTTGCAAATACCAATTATTACTGACGAAATTATGTACAAAATAAGATTTTGTTTTTCCTGACCATAATATGACAGATATCAATTTCTTATTTTTTTTTAACTGCTTAACCATTTTTCAAAATGTATATAGTATAAAAGAAGGAAATGAAATAACAATACCATAGGCAATATAGCGTTTATTACCTGGAGTTTTATTTAAACCGTGCCAGAACTTTTATGAAGCGTGTAACAATAAAAATGTTTTAAAGTGATACACACATATAAAATAAGACTGGGATTACTATTTTGATATCTTTTATATATAGGACGGAATATATTTTTTTTAAATACTATATTTGTTACGCTAGCTGAAAAGATACTTGCAACTGTTCCTATCCATCTTTTATCACAGATTCTTACTTCTTAATAAGATTAATTGAGATTAAATAAAAAAAATGGTTTTCGAAAACAAT
Source organism: Druceiella hillmani (assembly GCA_039881145.1). Taxonomy (NCBI): domain Eukaryota; kingdom Metazoa; phylum Arthropoda; class Insecta; order Lepidoptera; family Hepialidae; genus Druceiella; species Druceiella hillmani. The sequence goes on from JAYKKI010000093.1 coordinate 9,349,226, forward strand.
TATATATATTTTTCTAGTAAGCTACAAATTCAATTCACTTTTCATCAGTAATCTTTGACGGTATTGTTCATAAATTTACTTTTACAATGAGTATATCCAATAGTACAATAATCTTTGTTTGTGATCAGAAATTAGCCATGTTGTGACTTTAAGGTTTCCTTTCTTATTTTCCATACTTACTTAAAGCAAATCTTTAAATAGCCTTGTAGAAATGAACGCCTCATCACTAAAAGAAAATTATGAAGTAGTCATACGCTGGTGCAAATATAGAATTTCAACAAAGTTCTATTGTTATTAAACTTACGTAATATGCAAAGAGTCTAAGGAAACCTTCGACGCAAAATTTCCTGTTCCACAACTTCAAACATTATATTTGTTGATCATGAGGATGCCTCATCCGTGGGAAGTTGTTTAATTGTATGCCAGTTTCATTGTTTTACGTCTCGTCATACACGGAGGAACGTTATGTATTAGAAGCAAAATAATATTTGTTAACATATAATTGAGATTTAAATTAACAAATGGCGCAGATAGAATTACAATTTTTAATAATTTGATAAAACACCCGCTCATAATATTTTTGACATTAAATTTTAAATAAAATAATACAAAATCTATGTAATGAATGAATTTAATTTCATTTTTTTGAAGATCAACTTATATCATTTTAGCTAAAACAAAACCACACAAAAGTTAATATATAAACGAAGACAATAAATTCTATTTATGTTAGGTAAAACTTACTCATTTTTTTTTTAATTGTTACCATAACATTCTTAAAATTCATCGGTCATGAAATTCTATATGTAAACTTTCTACAAGTAGCTAGAGATGTTTATAACAAGTTACGACTGTTATATGAATGTGAAAGAAATTACACGTGTTGTTATACGAACCTTGAAGGGAATTGTCATATATTTTTAAGTTTAAACTTTATATCGTCGTTCACAAAAATATTCTCCGTACCGTGAAAGTATCGTATATTATTTTTATATGAGATAGAATAAGCGTTTATTTGAATAAAAGTAAGAGTAGCATTCTGTTCAAGAAATTTGGGATCTAATTTTGTTAAACCAATAGATCTCAATTCTAAGTTTTTATTAATTATTATTTATTAGGACCATTTAAAGCAGAAAGCAAAGCAATTAATATCAAAATAATGTTGTTCTTATTTGTTGTTAAAGGGCAATTGAAAAAAATATATTTTTAATAACGGACTTTCTAAATAATCATTCAAAATTAATGTTCAAAATAATTTTAAACAAGGAAAAAAATTTTAAAATATGTTTATGGCTTATTTAAACCCATATATTTTATTAAATTTATTTTAAAAGATTTGGAAGGTTATTTAAACATTTTTTACGCCTTAAAAACTGTTTATTATTTCTTAGTTATAGAAAATTGTGAGCTTTAGCCTTCTTGCACTGAAGGTATAGATGATATAATATTTAAATAAAGGTTAACTCATATGAAAAAATTTAAGAAATCTGTGTTCATTCGTTGTTAAAATATTTCAAATTTCATGAAGAAAAACATATATCTATACTAGTAGCTCTTTATTTATAGATAATAAAAATAAATATTTTGTTAAATTATTTTATAATAATTAATAGAATAATTTAAGTAAGGTTGCAACAATTGGATTAGTATTATATTATATATATTAGGATTGCTAGTAGTAGTAATAAACCCATTGTGAGAACCAAAAGGATTTCGGAGTAGAACTTGTTTTCTCCTTTAGAATATATCATTAAAATTACTAATATGATTACATTTACTAATAATTAATGAATTAGATATATTTCATGTTATATATCTGCTAAAAATGACAGAAAATAAGTTAGGAAGCACTTTCTATCAATCTTGACGCTGCTTTGAAACTTATTACAAAATATAATTTTGAAAAGAAAACTGAAACCACGTTCAAGGCCAAGAAATACGTAAAAAGCACGAAGTTCTTGGCCGGAAAATAATATCCGGTGTAAGGTTCACATTTTCTTATGTCATCGGTTACAAATAGGCTTCGCTTATTTCTTTTGAAGTTACGTGAGATTAAGCCTTGTCCTGTAAATAGTGTGATTGCTTTAAAAAAAAAAGTATTTCATCTTTTACTTGGTAAAAAAGTCATCGTTATTACGTTACTACGTTAACTTTCAAGCGGCCAATCAATCGACCGCATACGATATATTTTCGTTTCTAATATCGTTATTTTTTGTCGTATACATTTCCCATCCCTACTATCCTATCATTGTTTTACTTTACACGAAATAAATAGCTTACATCCGTCACCCGCGCCCTTCGGAGCGTATAGATCGCCTCTGTTTTAGTCGCAGCGCAGACGTCGAAAAGTTTACGTGCGATGCTCAAGTCGATATTTTATGTTTTGAAATATCAGCAAATACTATCGAGTTAAGCCTGTAATAGTCTTTCTTTGTATAAAATGACTCGCCGATCGCTAACTAAGAGTGCAATACTTGCGCAATTACAACAAGAAGATGAAGAGAGTGAATAAGAGTTCAGTGACCAAGGTTCAGATGATTCTGATCACCTTTTTGTTCCAGAGGAAGATCAGTCTCTTGAAGAATCGAGCGGCTCTGATTCAGATAAAGAAGATTTGCCTCTTTCGGATATAAGCACATGTTTTATGGGACGTGACAAGACAAGAAAGTGGCAACAATCCAACAATAATGGAGTGAGACGTCAAGTTCGGAATATTCTCACGGAAAGTTCGAGTATTCGTAGAAACGATATGAGGGTGACAATATTTATGCAAGCCTCGAATTTATTAATTACTGAGGATATTATTGAAAAAAATGTCTGACACATGCGTTTATACAAAAAAGGCGCCATCATACGACAGACCCCATGATTGCAAATCAACTTATGCTGTGGAAATTCAAGCATAATTCGGATTACTATATATAGCAGCAATCTTGCGGATGTCACACGCAAATTCATAAGATGTATATATAACTGATGGCACAGTCAAACCCATATTATCCCCTACGATGTCACTGAAAAGAAATTTCTACTCAATTCATTGCGTTTTGATGATGCAACCACGACGTATTCTGGATAAAGCTGCGCCAATAAGGGATATTTTGGAAATGTTTACACAAAACTGCCTCTCACCTTATTTTGTGGAACAGGATATGGTTATTGGTGAGATGATGGTAAGCTTTTGAGGAAAATGTCCCTTCAGATAATACATGAGATCTAAACCCGATAAATATGACATAAATATATCTGCTCGTAGACGCTGGATTTTAGGTTTTATGTCCTCAACATTGAGCTTTACGCCGACAAGCAGCCACAAGGTCCGTACCAGTTGAGCAATGCTACAACAGAAGTCGTGAAGAGGCTAATTACACCAATTTCTGGAAACATAACATTCGACAATTGGTATACCAGTGTTCCTTTGGTAAATGATTTAGCTAAAAATCGTAAGATTTCTGTTGTGGGTACTATGTGAAAACACAAGAAAGAAATATCACCTTGTTTTACAGATAAAAACAAACCTGAATACTCAATTTGGCTTAGCTGGTGTCGTACGTGTCCAAGAAAAACATGTCTGTAGTACTGATATCATCACTTCATTCTACTGCTCAAATTGATGAAAGTATGAATGAAAAGTGCAAGACAAGCATCATTTTGACAATCAAACGAAAGGCGATATCGATGAAGTAGATAAAAAAGACATCAAGGAAAAATAATATATGGCCGTTGACACTCTTCTTTTCTCTTTCGGATATTGCTGGAATAAATGCTATGGTAATCTGGTGAATTAAGTGTTGGAATAATATGGTGAATTAGGTATTGAACTAACAAAAGAGAATGTTCAAAGAAGAGCTATGATGGTCAAACTTTCGAGAAAACTCAAAAGAAACATAAGAGATCATTTAAATATAAGCACTGAAGTTGCTGGTAATGAACCAAGCAGTAACTCCAGCACAGACACTACATTTATTTGCAATGAATGTTATCTGGATGAAGAAACTGATTCTGAAGATCTAAGTTTATGATGAAAAGTTTGATTTCAATTATTTGATCACATGGAGCAGACTGATTTCATATTTTGATTACATTATACTTTATAAAGTTAGTTAGAGATATAAGAAGATTTTATGTTGGCAAATTACTTTCCAATCCAAAGAAAATTAGATTTGTGTTATTTGTATTTATAATTTTGTTTTTTTTTCGAGTTAAAGTTTCTTTTTTCCAAAAAAAATATCCTAACATAATAATAATGCATCTGTACAACAAAAAAATAAATGATTATTAATTAATTAGGGTTTTAAATCAATGAAATATCCCATAGGTCTTTTAGGTTACGCGACCGCTGCTGTTATAAATAATCACTCGCCCGCTTGAAGGTTAAATATATAACATTGCCAACGAATAAAATTCATTATTTTCAATGTTGGTAGTCAATATTTCATTCCAAGTTCCGTTTTAAAACCCAAGTAAGTTTTTTGTCTTTTAGTTGGATCTAAAATATCTTAACCAATATTTTCATATTTTCATTCCAATATTTTCAAAAAGTTCCATACATATTTTGATACTTTTAATATTAAACATATTTTATTTTATTCAATATTGAAATAAGAACATTTTGTTAAATATAGTAACTTTTAATATTAAATAAATAACGCGTTATTTAGCCTCAATTGGCAATTAATTGTTAATTTGTTTCAAGATTTCGACGTACTTAACGTTAAAAGAAATAAAATAAATTAACTACAAGCTATTTTAACACATTTTTAACACAATTTTTTTATTTTAGCAAGTAAATAATATAAAGAAATTGTGAGAAACAATTAGAACTTTCGTAAACGTGGCAAATATCTTATTCCATATAAAAATTTATTAAGACCTTGTAGCACTTAAAAAGAGAGAAATCAGGAATATCTTAAGTCAATTGTGACAACACAGGAAAACCCTCTCCCATTTTCTGGTTATAGAACTTGTCAATACTCCTGTGTTAAAATAGCCTGATGCACGTACACTGACATACAAAAGATCACGTGTGACGTGATCTTAAAAAGAAATATATATATATATATATATATATATATATATATATATATACATTAAAGTAAATATTTACTTTTAATTTATGTATAGTTAACCTAACTGCCTATAATAGATATTCATGACATAATTAAGTAAATTTTGAAAGAAACATTCATAAACCTGTAATATTTTAAAATGGAGCGGTCAAAACATAAAAATATTCGCTTAAAAATGATTTTAGAAAAAAATTACACCAATAATACATTCCTGAAAATTACTTTTCAAGCACTACCAAAGTTTTGTCTGAATATTTTTTATTGTGACATGTGCTAGAGACACAAAATTTACGGGTCTCGATAAAAATTGATTTAAAATTGAAAAATATTTGTTTGAGAAAATTCTCTTTTGACGTAAGGTCACAACCAAAATGTTAACTAGAAGATAGAAATTAAATTTGATTAAAGAAATTAATTGTCTACCATACTTTCTTTTGCAAAATAAAACGGTAAACCGAAGATGGATTTCTGGACACTTAAATGCAAAATATTGGTCTCCGTACACTGTCTCAACTTATTGTTTTTCCTTAACAATATAAATAATATTAAAAGCATTCAAGAGCGACTACTTGCGCGATGAGAGTTCCATACACATTTTGATACTTTTGAAATGCTATTTAATTATTCAAAATTGTTTACAACGTATTAATATTATCTATTATACCTTTCATACTCATTAAAATATGGTAAATATTGAAGAAAATATAATATCTAAATTAATCCACGTATTTTTCACGCAACCTTTGTGTATGTTTCCTAAAATCTTATTTTTTTTAATAATTTTAGGTTGAGCAGTTTGAGAAAAAAGACAGAGAGAACGTACTTTTTGTATATTTTTCAGTAGATAACTAAAGAAATACTAAAAGAAATTACAAAACTAATACTTAGGAACCCTTATAACCTCTAAAACGCACCTCACATTATATGTGGACTTAAAAAAAAAGAATATACTTAATCCCTTCCCTCTGAAAAATTTTCACCTAAATATTTTTGAGTATAAGGTATTGAAATTTATGCAGTTTAATACGTTTTTTTCTGTGCAAAAAGGACTGTGATAGGCAGACATTTTTCGAATATTTTTTCTCTGCATGGGCAAATGTTTATTTTAGAAGCTTGTGATAATATGTATTATTTTACAAGCCCAGTAAATGTGTACGAGACAATATATTTATAAGGTGTTAATATTTGTAAATTATTTAATAGAAATGTTATGTATTCTTATGTAACTTCATAATACGTATTTGACAGGTTTATTCATAGACAGCAATAGATGGAATGATGGGCTACTATCTAAACAAAAGAAATAAAGAGAATATATTTTTTGTATTTGCTAATCTTAACTGGAGATATGTCAATATATTTCACGTATGCGTTTCTGAATTTAGACGTGGTAATATACTCGTATATTTCACGCGAGAATAAAAATAAAACAGTCGGAAATAATTTATTAAAATTACCTGCTGCTTAATAGTCACTTATAAATGAATTAATCAACGGATATAACAAATTTGTTAAACATGACTATGTCACATTTTGATCCTTTTTATAAACTTTGGGTAATAAATAAGTTATTTTTATTATAATCGTTCACCCAAAAGAACATTTTGAGTACCAACAGTGACATAATAACCTAAAAAAAAATTTCGACTTTTTATTTAATGAAGACAAAGCAAAAAAAAGTTAATTAATTGCATGTCGTGGTCGCTTTGAATTTATTTCCTAGTAATACAATTTTAGGTACGATTGGCTAGAATTACTTTTTTGTAAATCCATAGTTGAAGGTGAACAATTTTTCAATAATTTTACTGCTCTTAAGTGGAAAATAGTATCTAGGTGCAAGAATGGTTTTCAGTTTGTATTGCTGGGTCTTACATTCTGTTTAGGAATTACCTATTATTTCACCGCTCTTTCAGAATCTTCTGCATTATGTTATGGGATACATAAATGCGACAACTTAGTGGCTTTTATTTATATGAGAGCACAGTCGATTATATTCTAATTTATTTATGAATAATAAGAATAGATACGACGACAACTGGCAAAAAGTATGAACAGGCTTATTCCCAGTAATGCAAAAAAATATTTGTGTTAGAACCTTCTGCTTTTATACTTGAAATATAATAATAAGTGAATTTAAAAGGATGATAATTATAGTAATAGTAATAAAAAGTAAACCTTTCAAATAAATGTTAGAAATAACTCGACTTCACTTGGTAGGCGTTTTTAAATATACCCTGCCTAGGCCCTTGAGTAATGCGGCGTGATTTACTTTATATAGTGAGTAACTTCGTATAGTTTAGTGTGAGTAATTAAACGAAATATTTTACTTACTAACAGACTGTAAATTTATATACTTGCACCAAATATATAAATTTACAATCATAACAAGACGACACGGTTTTCTCAACTAGGAACGTAAAATTTCCGCAGGAAAATAGACTGCTGTATGTATAAAATATGTATCACAACGGTTAATTCAAATATAAAGCTCAGTTTTCCGTACTTTATATAACACTAGCCTGGATCCAATTGATGTTACGTTAAGTAAATTTGATTCAAATTTATCATCACTTCATAAAAATAACACAGGTCAACAAAAGAAAATTATTTTTTTGAATCTGTTACTTAGTAAATATTTTCTGTTTGTATACATCGAAAATTAATCAGAAACTCCATAAATAATAAATAAAGTTTGCTTTTGTACTTTATATAATGAAAAATAAATATACGGTGTTTTGGAAGATTTTTTGAGGAGCCGTTTCATTTAAGATGCAAGAGAGTGAGGGGAGGGTGAGGGGGTACTGTGGATGTGAAGCGGGAAGTGGCAGACTGACATGGTAGTGTGCGCATGAGCATTGCAAAAGAATAACATATTTTATGTGTCGCGAGGCATAAAATGTCTTCCAAAAAGTGTAAAAATGACGTGGACTTTTTTGCTATATTTGCGGCGAATTCATTAAAGTGAGAGCCAAAAAATTTTGTGAATCCTATAAAGCTTATTTTAACTTATCCGTACGAAGTCAAGATAAAATATGGGCACTTCATTTCTCATGTAATAACTGCAAAACATTTTTAAGGAAAACATACCTCTATATATATTTTTAGCACATGCATTAAATGTGTCATTCGTTAATGAATGATGTTCATTTTTTTCCAGGCTGGTATCGAGGAGAAAAAAAAATATGAAGTTTGCAGTACCAAGAATATGGAGGGAGCCAGCTGATCACATCAATGATTGCTATGTTTGTATAGTTAATCCACGTAAGCGTCGCACTGGCAAAAACGTCAAGAAGATTCAGTACCCAAATCTATCATCAACGTCTGCTCCAGTGCCGCACAGTGAAAATTTTCCAGTGCCTTCTAGTCCAAAGCTGAAGGCACAAGAGTAGCCACTACCGCTATCACAAATAGCTAGTAATAGCGAAGGCAGCGATTTTGTGATCGCATCACCGTCTGTTGATCCACATCTCATTAATTCCGAAGAGTTTAATGACTTAGTAAGAGATTTAAACCTACCTAAACTTAAAGCAGAAATATTAGCTTCAAGGCTGAAACAGTGGAATTTGCTCAAGAACGATGTTAAAATAAGTGACCAAAGAAAGCGACATGAATACAAAAGAAATACCAAAACTATTCATTTTCAAATTTTTTTGTATTCTTTTTTGTATTTTTGGGTTTTATATATGCCGTTTTTTATAATTAAAGTTAATATAAATATATAATTCAAAATTTGTTTGCTCTTAAATATATTTTAAAATAAAAAATAGAGCTTTTTCACAAAATCTCTCTTTAGTTAGGCATAAGTAATCAAAATCAGAGGTACAGAACTCAGACTCAAAATTCATGTTGACCTGTAATTTGCGTATACTTTTATCGTATTTTATAGATTTATTCATGTCATAGTATATAAAAGCATTGGCTAATGTTTTCCCAATAAAGTCAAGCATTTCTATAATATTCCAGTCAGATATAAAGTCAAATCATTTATATATGTCAACGATATCAATATGATTCAGTTCAATAAATGGGCCTAATTAATTCGAGTATTGTTTTCTAAGTTATTATTAGGTTGGGAAGTGATAAACTCGCCACTATTTAGAGCGATTTCCAGAATGTTATAGAAACTACTGGAACAACGCTGGTTAGGTTGAAAAAAATAAGGTATTTGATCGTTTTTTTGATAAGCGACTGAGTTTTGACGAGTAAAGAACCAAAAAAATTAGCAAATTTCAATGAAACAACTTATAGTGCTCTTACTTCAAGAACTCTACTTATGGCAAAAAATGAAGAAAACAATATGTATAATGTATCTCGCACTATAACGGTACATTCGTTAATTGGTTATTAAGTTAGAAGAAGCTGCCTTCGGTGAGAAGAAACTCCAATCTATCAAATTATATGTTATTACTTTTTAAATGAAATTAGCTATTTTCTTTAAAGAAAGTATCTGCCATTAGATTGAAAGTTTATATGAGACACGACTAAGCCCTGATTCCACAGACTCAAATAAGGAAATGTTCAACTCTTCGATAAACTTTCAGGGCTACTTACCATAATAAATTTATAAAAATTAAAACGTCTAACCAGATTCAATACTCAGTTCGCGTTATCTAGTAGAGCTATCTGCAATAATCTTAAGTAGCTGTTTATTTGAACGTCCGTCGTCGGTGACGGGCAACCGACAGCGTCTATTTTTAAGTATTAAAATATTCAGACACGGTTTCCCTGAGTCGCCGCACGTGGCGGGAAATGAGGCCAGCGAAAGTCACACGCCGTACGCGTCGATCGGTATAGGGTTGTTTTCTCTAAATGCCCGTCGTCAATTGCGGACGATTGACACCAAACCGTGACCAGCGGCGTTCGATTTATAGATATGACAATATTCAGATGCGATATATCTGATACAGAGCACACGGCGTGCGACGGTAGTGGGCGTAAGTCATACGCCGAACATGTCTGTCGATATTATTTTATACAATAGCGAACTATGCACGACCGCGAGGGCGAGCGCTGTAAAAATGAAGGATTATATTTAAAAAATATGATGAAATTTTGCTTTAAATAGTTCTACTCAACATGGTCTTGTATAATGTATCAGATAAAAATTTAAAAATGTTTTATAACAAAGAGTGAGGAGGGGATATAAGTGATCATAATACAATTACACGTATGTATTTATTGAAGTGAAACATTTAATGGCCCGTTTGGATGGAAGGTAAAACGTTCTAATGGCACGTCACGTCTTGTCATGGGACTAGCTTCGTGTCTTGTCTGCTCTTTCCGCCTTATTTCGGGAAACCTTAATGCTTTTCCTTCCACTATATTACACAGACGCTACTTTATGTGCGTTTTTATGTATCAGCATAGTTTCTTATTTACGAGCATCTACAACATTACTCGTTTATATCGGTGTATTACATTAGGTGTGAATTCGCCCAAATATAATACATCGATATAACCTAATAAAACTAATGCAAAATAGTACGTTCTGTTTTAATATTAAGTTCAGAAAAATTCTGTAAAATTCTCCTTACGCCTTTTAAGATGCTTGAGAATTAAGTTGCAAAGTATTCCCTTTCCGTCTCAATTTTTCAATACTTAATTAGGTAAACTAACAGTTTGTCATTTCCCTGTTCTTTAAAAAGTAGCAATTTTAACATATTATTATTCACGTCGGGTCAAGTACCAATCCCGGTGACCAGTCGCACATCAAACCACCGATTCCGCATTTAGAGAAATCATGCGCCTGCGGTAGTCGATGAGCGGCACAATCACGAGCACGTCTGTGCTCATTATTGAGTCAGAAAAGCGTTTCTCTTATTGCTATTACATGAGAAAAATTAAAATTAAGTTTGATTCATTCTACGACTAAAAAAAAAGAAGCAGAAAACGGTGTCATATAGTTTACTACATAAAATAAAATAATGAAATGAATTTTAATTTGATTTTTTCGATAATAGTTCTCAAACCACTTCTAAAAATAATGAAAAAAATATTTTAGTACGAAAGAACTTAACAAGAAAAGCCAGCTAAATTAGACTGCGTTTTAAAAGACTAGGAAAACCTTAATTTCTTTTATCTGTTTTATTCCGAGTTCATTTTTATATTTCGATTAAGATGTTTTAATACCGTGTTACCAAAGTTTCAAGTGAAATAAAGAAATAGATTAAATAAACATTTCATGTCTGCACATATCGATGTATTTACTTCAATATTTTCCTTAAATCTACAGATAGGAACACTTATTTTATAACAAAAATGTTAAAAATATATAACTATTTTAAGCGGTTCAGTTTTGTATTTTGTATTAGGTTCCCCACAGTCAACAATTCAGATTCACAAAAGCAAAACAACAATCCTAATAACTTAAACCCAAATAAAATTTTAAGTTTTCAGCTTATAAATCCGCCACCTCCGTATACAAAATTTTCTACTTTTTGTATATAGTCAATAAAATCAGTCTTTAATTACATGAACACCATCGGGATCTAACAATTATCGCCTAGTTGCAACAAGTGTTAACAACTGAAGGTGAAAGAGACAGAGCTAAAATTCCTTCCTTGAATAAATGTTTGGATATTTGACTGAAAAACCGTTGAAATTTGATTTTAATATGACTTTCATCTGTAAATTATGAGCCAGATAGCGAAACGGATTGTTATTAGATGGCGAAAAATCTGGAGAGTATGATGTGTGAAGTAGCATACTCCATCCAAATGAAAGAAGTTTTTCAAGCCGTACTTTTGCTATGTGGAGTCGACCATTGTCATGTAAAAAATAAACTTTGCGTTGATTCGTAAGAAGTTTAGCGGTGACTGCATAAATATTCATAATAAATCTTATCTGTTATTGTACTGACAATTTGAAAAAGAGTTCCCAATGAAGAACTAAATAAATAATTCCATTTTAACCTCACCATGCACTCAAAATTATCTTTTGTCCAATACTATATTTTACTCTAAATACACCGTTTTCTATAGCTTCTAGCTACTGACATTTAATGTAAAAACACATTCCCCCACTTTTCATCTTCCCTAACCAAATAATTTAGCCTCTCGTCGTTACGATGGGACTCATCAGATTCAAGCACACATGAGCTCTCCTCTGAAGTTGAAAGTGTGTTAGCTCATGTGGTAGCCAAACGAAATATTTCCACTTCTTTCTCAAATCATGACGTTATTTTTCTATTGTAGTAAAAGAGCATGAAAATAGCACTGCCAAACAACGCAAACTTAATCTGGGATCCATTTCAATAAGGCTTTTAAAATTTTCTAAATAAATTGTAAGAGGTCGATTTGGATGAGGTTCATCGAACAGGTCAAAATTTCCTTCTTTAAATCTTTGGAATCGATGCTTGCCTATGTCGTAAGAGGGAATATCCATCGTTGTGTTTGTATTGCGCGATGCTTCGCTGGTTTCTCGCCCTAAACGGCATTCATGAAAAAGAGTCCTCTAAGTTCACTTCCAAAACTTCCTTTTTTAATTCATCCTTTACTCACCGACTACTCAATTGCAAACTGAACAGAAGTTCGAATGCCGCACTCTTTATATACCCTACAAGAAAAATTCTAGAAGCTTCTGTAACATTTCAGAAAACGGTAGAAAAAAGTGGCGGTTTTATAAGTTTCCAATCTAACATATTATTTCCAGTACTGAAACGATTATAGTATCAGGTAATAAACTTTATGAAATTAAAAAAAAATGAGAATTGTAGTATTTTAGAGAGTGACAGGAATTTGAAAACTTTAAAAAGACTCATTTTCCAACATTTTATATTTAATAAGACAAAAGTTTTTTGCCTGAATAGCACCTGCATAATAATAATTTAACAAAAGTAATAAATCAATATTATTATTGGAATAGTATCAACTTAATAATCTGCCATGAGTTGTGAAAATTTTTCTTTACATAAAAGCTTTAACTGTTTATCATGTTTAGCATAATACTTTTATCCGCTAATTAGTAGATAAAGGTAGATTAAAATTGTACTGATATGGAACAATTAATTAAATTTTTTGTGGATGATGTTTCATAGGGATGTTTTGTATAATAGTATATGTCTCAATATTCTTATATCTTAACTTGTGTTTATTAGTTATTATTACTCGTTAAGGGCTTTGGCATCTTTGTAGCCAATATGATTTTTTTTATAATACTAAGATCATAAAATATCAGTAAAAACTAAATCTGAAGAGAAAGATATAACTATGTATATAGTATATGTCGCATACACTATGCAAAAAGTTTGGAAGTAATTTTCCCAATAATAAATAATTGAAAAAAAATTCCATGAAAACAATATAAATTACTAATAAAATGATGTCTATAACAAGTGGAATCGCATTTAGCAATGAAAATGATTTGCTTATAGCAAATAAATTTTCGTTTGCAGAAATGAGAATATGAAAAAAGCAAAGCAGCTATGTAGTTCAATTTGCCGCATTTATATAATTTATTTTTTTTGCAAAAATTGCAACTTTTCTCTTTAACTAGCTCTTAAAAAAAATTTAGCGTCATTTTTATTACTTTATTGAAATTGAATATTTTCCACAAAATTTTTGAAGCTATATTGATTGTTTTTCAATTTGAACGCAGTTTTTCACTTTTCTGCAGAGCTCATCCAATGTTAATTCGACAGGAGTGGTTATTAAAAGTCAACCTAATATTTGAGCCCGAAATGTCCAATGAAATTCCACTGAAAATGAATTCTTTTATATTTGAAAAATGAAAGTACTTTCAAACTTTTAGATGACTTATATATTAGTATTTATTAGTTTCAGTAGCAATGTAATCAATTTATTTCGCAAACATTTAAGTATTTAGATAAGATAATTTTTTTTTATTTAGGGCTGTAAAGTTAATTGAAATATACTCTCTGTTAGCTGTTGATGTGACAAATTACAATATTTATCCTAATTTTATTTTTTATAAAAACTCAATGCATTGTGAAAATGTTTAATTATGTATATCTTACCATTTGAAGGTTAATAGGCATTTTTTGTTGATCCAAATTAAATAAGGTATTATTATAATATACAAATGAAGTAATCAAACATTGGTTTGTTTTTAATATCTCGTGAGAATTATGACTAAATAGAGCAAATTATAAGAACTACCAAATTTTTTTTTTAATTTTTCTAACACATTTCTAGAGACATTATTGAAAATGTCAATAAAAAATGTCTCTATTTTGACACTTGCTTTTAAATATTGTAATTGTTGTAAAAGTTAGATGTACTAGACAATTCATATATTTACATAGTAAAACACAATATTCATGTTTGTATAGTACCTTAAAACATTATGTGTTTAAGTATGCAAGGAACCATCATTCTCTCACATATAACAAGTATATTTCAGGATATATAATAGGTATATTTTATTGGTTTTATAAACTGAATACTATTTTTGTAAACATATAGTGTAATTCTCACGGTATTAACTTATAAAAGCCATCACGAAAATTTAATATTGGATTGAGGTATATTTCAACCAAGTGGACAAATCAATTAACGAGAAATAAATAACCATCTTTGAAATAAAGCCCAATCAAATATAAATGGAAATTAGTGCGTCTCGGTCTAAATTAAACACGCTCTTTCTGAATTCAGTCCATTATAGCATTTAAATTAAAAGTATATATTAATTGCGCCATTTATCAAGTCGGATATTGTTATAAATTAAATATATTACTTGATCAGTATATAGGTAGACGAGTTACGGGCACAGCCCAAATTGTAACTGTAGCAGTTAACACTGAGATGACATCAAATTGATTAATGCTTACAAAGGATTCCTTTGTATTTCAAAACATAACTATTTTGTACATTCAAAGTAATCATTAATTTAAAGCAAATATTCCGGTGCAAAGCTCTTTGTCAGTACTATTTCGCAAAGACATTTATTCTCTAATGTTTCTGCATTTAGTCTCACACAGATATTATATAAGTGTGAAATAAATTAATTATTCTTTTAGCCCATATTAAATTTAATAATTTTCTTCCGGACAATAAAATCTAACATTTAGCTGAGTAAAATTTAAAAAGTAGCAGAGTGATATTTCCTTGGACAAATTCTGAAAACTTAAGACAGATTTTCATTTATCTTTCAATTATTTTTAAAAATAAAATTAAAATACGCCATTTATAGGTTTCCATACCAAATTTTACTGAAAATATATTTTTGGAAAGACAACGATATCTATTCGACTTCATATGAGTTACAGCTATTTTTTCGGAAACAACACATACTATAATTGAAAATTAGCATAGTTATATAACTTGCATGCTCAAACCTATCTCGGAGGTTGAACCTAAAAATATACTTTCCCTGAAAAAGAGAACACCGAAAATGCTCATTTTCTTCAATCGCATTCCAAATAATTCCCTTATTTTCATTTTTGCCGGTTTTGGAAGAACAATAAACTTTAAATTCTTCTCGCAAACAGATATTACTTAAAATAATTTAGAAAATAAAAACAAAACAAAATGATTTGAGGCTATGGCGACGATTATAATGCATATATTTTAAAGTAAAATATTTGTAGGTTTCACTAAATTTGAACAAAATAGTTTCAAGTCAACTTCTGTAAATATTAAATATATGTATTTTTATGGTGTTATTTAAAAGTATCAAATCGATTACATATTTTCTTCTTATAATTCATATAATTTTTATTTCTAAAAGTGTTCTACTTTTCCTTTTTTAAATTCAATGACTGTTATATATCGCCCACCAAATACCAAAGAAAATTGGTTTGCAAAATTAAAATAATGTATCTAAGTTTTTAATAATAATTTCATTAATAAGCCATTTTTTCAATGAATTTTTATCGAAGGATCTACTTTCAACATTCATTGAAAATTCCTTATTAATGTCACAAAGGCGTATTTTAATGCAAATTAATTTTTTCAGTTTTACTTTAAAATCTTAGTTTGGCAACTCGCTGTGTCGGTACACAAACTTTTCAACTTTTTATGTGTATTCAGTAAAATCAATCGTCAATTATATAAGCACCGTCGGTACCTAATACTCGTGGCCAACGTGTAGACAGAGCTAAATTTCCGTTCTTGTAGAAATATTCGACCCTTTGACTGAAAAACCAGTGAAGTTCGATTTCGACACGGCTTCCATCACCGTGGGTGAAACAACATATTCAATCTAAGTGAAAGTAATTTTTCACGCGGTATATTTGCAATGTGGAGTCAAGCATCGTCATGTAAAACATAAACTTTGCATTGATTTGAAGAAAGTTTAGCGGTGACTTTGCTCAATTGTTTACAATAAATCTTAGCTGCAATTGTACTGTTAGCTTGAATTCAATTTGTTCTTTATTCGCCGAATACTTAATTGCAAATTTCACAAATTTTCGAATGCCGCACTCTTTATATACCCTACAAGAAATATTCTAGAAATGTCTATAACATTCCAGAAATCGGTAGAAAAACATACCGGTTTATAAGTTGCTAAGTATTTCGAATTCGTTTCCTACTTTTATTTTATCTAAAAAATCCAAACATATCAATCGTTAAACTTTAAAATTTATATCAATCTATAGGTTCAACTTTTCTTTGATTGCATAACGCTAGCCTATAATCTAGCTAAAATAACTAATCTTTCTACTTTTTAAGTTCATAAATTTGTTTAATATTAGACAGTGCATATAAATTACATACATTACTGAAACGGTTTAATTGCGAGTTTACAAACCATTTATTTTTGAACTCAACATTCAAAAATAAACAATCTAAAAAACATGCTTATCGTGAAAATTTTTCGTCCACATATTTGGATGTGTAGGCTCAATTGTAAACTTCAAATTTATCAAACAGGAAAATATATGCAAAAGAAAGTGAAACATTAATGCACCACATGAAGATGATTTTTATAAGAAAACTCTATATAATTTTGAAAACACGAAAAATATAATTATAAGTACCGCTATTCATTATTAAGAGAATATCTTGATATGATATTTATATTATTTTAGAAATCATGTCTTGAATACTCAAAAATTTATCTGGTGCCTTGTTATTTTAATATCATAGGAATTGCAACATTGTGGATATGTTTTAGTGAATCTCAAAAACTTTATCTTAATGTGTAGTATAAATTTCTACATGTCCATAATATAAAATAATGTATGTTTATAAACTGCATATCACTTCTAGCTTAATGAATCTATCGAATTAAATTTTACATTTTCTGGTACTTGCAAGTAAAGTATTTTAGTAAATTTATATACGATTGAATATGATTGTAAAAATAGCATAATATTACTTTCAACCAATTGGCAATTTAATGTTTGCGAGAGAACTTTTAATTAAAAAATCGTAGAAATGCACAAATAAATAAATATTTTGAAATATATGCCCCACCTTTTCAGAAAATTAGAGTTTCGAGAAAAGTATTTCCAGTGGTTTATGTGAAATGAAATTAATGAATACAATCATCAATCTATGACCTAGGGTAGTTTGTAGCATTGTAGTCTTTATATTCAATAATATACTGCTTGCGTTTAACAATGCTTTATTTTTTATTCTTTTTAGATGGAATAATTTTTATCTTACAAATATTTACTTTTGGTCACTCAAGAATTTCTAAGATATAATTTATTGAAATAAAGAAACGTCCCTTTTAGAAGATACAAGCTATCGAAAATGCAACAAATTCGACGGTTTTTGTGGTCCACGAAAAATATAAGATAAAATACTCTTGCGGAAAAATAAAAACTTTCTATTTTTCTCTGTATTCCCCCAATACGTCTTTTAAATAACTCATGAGCTCTTGATATTTCGTGTGTTGGTTTAATTATTCAAAATTCATCGTCTTCGTGAACCCCGTGCAACAGCTGCAACGTACAAGCATTGATATTTTCAAATATTTAAAAATGTTATTTTAACTTTAACGTCAAATATAGTCAATATACTCGTAGTATAATTATTGAATTTAATGTAGAAGTCTTTAACCGTGATAATTTTTAGAATTTGAAATTTTTTTTTTTATTTTCAATTTAAGTTATTCCATTTGTTCAATGTAGTTACATGTGTTAAGTATGCTTACGGTATATTTTAAATAAGACGTTAAGTAAATTTGTAAATAGATAGTTATATGATCAAATTTAATATTCTTGAAGTGATTTTGTAACATAAATATTTCAATATCTGATGACATATTAATGCCTTTATAGTTATTAAATATTTACACGAATTTAAGTGACGTTGTATAACATATCAAGCCTGCTTGAATACTTTTAAATTTGACAACATTTTATTAAAAATATCATAAATCAGGAAATATCCAAGTTAAATTTGAAATAATATTTTACGAGTAATCTAATAAAGCAAAAAAATTATTTCAAGTTTCTTAAATCTGATACAAAATGGAAGATTTTTTTCTTCCAATAATAGCCTTATAGAAAAAGAAGAGTAAATCCTGCGTTACGAAAAGGAAATAAATAAAACGTCTAAAGTTTTCACACGTAATATAAGCCCCAATATCAGGTGTAAGCATTATATGCATCTTTTCCTGTACCGACGGTTACGAACTTACGTGGACTAAAAGCTCGAGTGTTGAGTTAAAAGACAAAGACGATTAGCTTGTTTTATGCACTAAAACATTTTATACCTTACCAAAATAATCTTGGATGCTTAAAGCTTCATACGCAAATTTATTCACATACTGGAATTACTTTTCAAATATAAAGAAAGCAGTGCAAACTTCAAATTATTAGGTATGTAAGAAATAGTGATAAAAATTGTAAGAATGAAGTCATTGGCTCGGAAAATGCCAAAGATAACTTTATCGCACCTCTGCCATATCTGCTTGTATCGCCAATTTGTCCACGTTAACTTATTATTTGATCTTTACATCAAGGTTTATTGTCTATGCGCTTGTATATAATAAACACAATATCATTCGATATCGATGGGCCTGAACTGGCTTTACTGAGCTTGAAGTATAACATTCCAAATGGGAATATTCTGAAATCAAAAAGTTTGTGTTAATCAATACTTTGGCTGGGTGCGCCCAACAGAACGATATATTTCGTGAAAAAAGATTTCCGTGAAATTAAATGATGTCCGATAGCACCAGTAAAGGATAATTGTCAATATATCCAAATTGTGTTTCATTAGTTTTATCAAAAGGCTCAGGGGCTTTTGATAAAACTCAATATGACAGTTTTATTTATTCATTTATAACTTTAACGTACACATAATATGTACATTTGGTAGACTTATTTTTATATGAGCAAGCTCTTCTAGTCAACCGCTCAGACTAAATATGAATATTTTTTAATGTGCAAAATGTAAAGGTAATAAGTAACTATTAGCTGTGCTTGTATATTATAAAAATTTTATATATTTTACTGTCATGGAAATTTTTTCTAAAAACTGTGAACTAGGTGTCTACACACCTCGAAACATTCTCGTTTACATTATATTAAATATATAGAAGGGAAGAAAATTACTGCAAGATTGTGCAACTAGAAACATCTTCACTTCATGTCAAGGAGTTATGTTTTTTCGTTTGCAAAAATCAAAATAAAAATATTGTTGACTAACGGAACAATGAAATGTTAAATTGTCATAAACCTAACGACAAACTAACTCTGACATAATCTGCCATTGACAGATCTTACGTTACAGCTTTCGAGTGTCAAAAATATTAGTAGCCGCATCGGAAAATATAAGAAAAAGATTGATCTGCCTAAAATTTTCATATACAATATTACATATGGGAATAGGCATAAATATTAGCTATACGTGTAAATATTAAGGGACATATTTCTCTGTTGATGCCTTTGTGAAAAATTGCCATTTTTTGTGTCCTGGGGAACTACTTCTGGATGAAGAGAATGAAGTAATAGTAAGGTAATTTTAATATATTTTACCTTACTTGTTGTTTTTGCTGATATCTGTAATAAACGATGTAAAAATATATATTACTTGTTTCAAAGTTGTACTGTAGAAATTGAACGGTTGTGACGTTTAGCCTCTGTCAGTTTTTAATTTTAATTTTACAGCCGCCTTCAATATATTTCTTTAAGTGTCGCTCAATTATCAAATAATTTCTTTAAGGAAAGTTCGGTTTTGCAGTTTCTAGCTTGAGAATTTCTTTATGTTTATAAATATTTACATTTTGTCTAGCTTTTAGTGAGTACTGTCTAGCTACTTCTAGTTCTTATTATGAATTTTCCCCTTCTGTTATAAGGTTTGTCAAATATGGAAGTTCTCAAAAAAGTTTTTGATAAATTTTTGAAATATTGAAAGGGAACTCAGCAGGCTAAGAAATAATCTTATGTTATTTAATGTGTATATATATATATATATATATATATATATATATATATATATATATACACACACACACATATATCATTATACTTAATATACAATATATTTTTACGTCATTTTCTTCGTTAATCTAAGGTTTTATTACTTTCTGACTAAAGTTCTTTCACAGAGAGATAAATGTTGGATTAGATTTGTCAACTCATAATATTATTCTATATCACACATCCTTTTTTTTAACATCTTAGGTCCATATTTGATATAGCAATTAAAGTTTTTAAAACGGGATAAATAAATACTATTTTTGTCTTGTGTCGAAATAAAATTAAACATTTCACCGAAATTGGATATGAGACTTGTCAATAATCTAATTTGTTTTTCGAAACACTCTTCCACAACAAAACTTATAGTGTTCTTACAAAAATTATAGTGGCAGGGACAATATGAAATGTTATATAGAGATCTGCATTTTTCATCATTATGTTAGTTACAAACTCGCCAAGAGTATTATTTCCTGATGATCCGTTAACATCGAAAGTAACATTATAATATGACAATGGGATTCTTTTTTTCAAAAACATTTTCATTTCAAAGAAATAAGGGTCTAATATTTTTCGGTAACGATTAATACTGACAATTTATTATCTCCACGATGACCTAATTTTCTTCATGGAAGATTTGAAAAGTTGTTAGTCCCCTTCAGATTAGGGTTTATGGTTGTTTTCAAGTAATTGTGGTAAGTCCGTAGCAATTACAATTAAAACTCTTCATCCGTCTTTCTTTGTAAGAACAATTGTTATTTAAATATTTGTTTTTTAAATCTCGATTACAACATATTTTTTCGTGTTATGCAATATTTACCACTTTTTCATATCTTTATTTTGACTTCAACCTTCTTTCCACTCTCTCTTCAATATATTCCTAGTCGCCTTATATTTTTATGTCCATGGTTAGAAATAATCGGCGATAGAGAACTACTTCATTAACAAGATTATTAATACCTAAGCTGACTGTTGGGCGCAGGCATACCTCAATATACCTGCACGCATACCTCAATATACCCTCTAGTATATTGAGGTAATAATTGGAACCTAGCTAGAATTCAGTCAGTGTTACAAAGCAGACAATATTATAATGTATTTCAAATCTCATGCCTCTAGCTCTATTCAGTTTCAGTATAACATACCTCCAAACATTGTTAATTTTGACATTCATTTCAACCACCTTCGTCTCAAAAGTGACAGTCCATCAAAACATATCAACCATTTCCAATGAACCTTAAAGAAGGGCCAACGAGATTGACGAATTTTATGACTAAAAGTCATAAAATATTAAAAGTTATAAAATATTGCTAAACAAATATTTACGTTTAAAATCAAACTACCATCCTTCTTTGCCTTTCTAATTTGCAACTTGTTTTTAATGTTTAGCCATTTTAGATAAAATAATACGCGAAAGTCGATATAAATAAGTAGAAATCAGTTAAACTAATGGGTACTGAGGAAATAAGTTCTGTAAATCTTCAAAATATTTTATAAAAGTGGCTTCATAAAGTTTAAAGCAGATTTTGTTGCGTATGTTCCTCAAATCATATTTTACTCCATACTTCAGGGAATACCAGAGTGCAAAGTAAGCATACATTGCATAAATATATTCTGAGCAAAAATATAGCAGCAAGTTAAATGTATTCGGGCCAGAGGATATTATTCAGATGTTATAATCTTCTCGAAGGTTTCAGCCATATAGCCAAGCATATAGCATATAGCCAAGCAAGTGGTTGTTATATTATGTGTTTATAATAGAACCCTATTTTAAGAATGGAATATCTTGCATTTTGTTTTGTTATTTTTAATATTTTTTTTAAATATGGAATTACTTGTTACTTAAAACACTTTTATGTTGAACATACACAATATTTCGAAAAAAAATCGTAATGTATTTTAATATTTATGAAAACTGATGATTAATTCAGTAAAAGCTAAAACAACAATGTCTAATATTTCAGCGCGCCGTAAAGTAAATTTGTTATCGATATATAGTAAATAGTAAATTTGTTCTTTAACAGGAACTTTATTTTAATATCTTTGTTATAAAACTTTAAGTTGTGATTAATCAATACATATTTATTAGAGTAGAGGATATAAAACATAAAATTGTTCGTAAAAAGATTTTCTATATAAAAACGACTAATTATAAAGTCCCTGAAAATTATTAGATACAATCCTTTCCAAAAAAAGACTTCTTGAAACTTTCCTTTATAGCTATAGAAATTTAAAAAAGAGGTTTTATATACACTATAAAAATCGCAAATATTTGTGTGCATATTAAATAATACGGGCAAGTACGGTAAAACTCTCTGAATTTAATAATTTTAAATTGAATTTCAAAATATTCCATTCAAAATAAAAAAATTGTTACCGTTATGTAGTGAGATGTTGTGTTATTTATTTGAAGCTACCGGTTTTAGTTATTTTCATTATCAATATTGCTGTTAAATTGCTTATTTGTCTTTTATCAAGAATTGTATAACAATCTATGGTAGACATAGCAGTAATCGCTGTTAATACAGTGGCTCTTCTTGATGAAAGCTGAACTCAATGTTATTTTTCGCAACTGTTCAGTGTATGCGTTTTATTGTTTAGAAGACCTGAAGATCATTTCAAGAGAAAAATCCATACTATAACTATAACCGGGAAGAAAACAGTACACTGAACCCAGGGACTACTGATATATTGTGAGCCCAGCTTTACGAAATCGAAGTCTACCTAGGCAAACTTCAAAAAAATCTTGAATAAGTGAGATATGGAAGTGTTTGCCTACGAAATATCTGGATGATTTTCCTAGAAGTTAATATCTACAGTTGAATACTGACTAGGGTCCTCAGTTACTCCGTGGTCGCAGTATTTTAAACCAGAATCTCTTTATTTAATGAGCAACGGAGTTGCAAAGTGTTCAAACCTGGATAGTGTTAAGCAAAGCCATATTTTGAAGAAATTACGCCTTACAGCGGAGGCTCTGTCCTATTCTTTAGGCAAATTTTCTGACAACCGTACGGAGTTAGTTTTTGTTAAAAATGTTTCTCCGAATGCATAACAATACATCAGGGCATCTTAGTTCCTCAGTACTAGCCGTTAGAGGAGCTGCTGCTGTGTTCATGATTCATTACCCTTGAGCTCATCGAGCGGGCAAAGTAGACGCATACCGGACTGAAGTCAGGATTCGCCCTTTAGATTGACCAGCACGAAGTCCCGACCTCAATCCGATTGAGTAGCTATGAGATATTCTAAAACCGTCTGTTAGGAAGTGCACATAAGTAATCCGGTAGCTGAAAGCAATTATTATGTCCGAATTGGAGAGTGTTCCCCAAGAAATCATTAAAAACCTCATCCAAAGTCATTTAGGCAAACACACGGTGTGTTTGCCAACTAATTTTCTTTCTCTTGTAACTTTTTTTAAATAAAGGATATCACCAGTTTCCTTCTGTTTGTGTATTGTAGAAACGTGTAATTTGAAAATAATACAAGAAGAAAGAATTACCAAAGTCTAATTTAAAAGCCAAAAATTTTTTACTCTTACTACAAAATATTTATTTAATTTTATTGCATAAAATCTCATTTCCTTACGCGTACGCTTGAACTAACCGAAAAATAATTGAAATTCCTTGAATAATAAGTGACCGTTTTTTGTAAAGCGGTATACCAACTAAATTATATTTCCGAACATACTTAAATAAATTTGGACTGTTATAGATTTTTGGAACCGTTGGCATTTTACACAATTTAATATATTTGTACCGATAGACACTTAGACCAAGGTAAACAAATATTTTTAATTTTTTTTATTAGTGGAAATGGGTCATTTGGAGAAACGGTTGGATAAACACACAAACTTAACATCATGTCTGTACGTAACTTTACTGGTAACAGTTAAATATCTGTATCATTTAAAATACTAAACCCACTTTAATAAAATGTTTAGTACACCCTGAATTGATAAGAAATTGATTATTGCAATCGAAATTGAGTATTGCAATCAGATTCATAGTTTCTGAAAAATAGATGGAAAAATATGTTTACAAATACTTATGAAGTTTAATATATTTATTCAAAAACTTATGTAAACTAACATGTACGAATATTACGCATTTCCGATATAATCGTATACATAGTTACCAATTTTTATTTTCGTGGTCATTTTTAAAATCAGAACAACATTAAAATAAAAAAAACACATGTTTCGTTTCTAGTAGCAGCTGAACAAGTCCTGCCAATGTATTTTTAACATCATTTACTTAGTATAACGAAATGTTTAAAAATATACACCCAAACAGTATGTACATGGTAAGAAAATGTTATTAAATTCTTTACTTATTTTTTCTGTTTTGGGAAGACGTGCAGTTAACACATAAAAACGCTATGTTATAATATTCGATTTAATTATATTTCACAAAAACACCAATCTACGATTTTTTTTATCACACCCTGTGACATTTAATATGAAAATAGAACATTTAACATTCTATTTTGAGCAAAGTAGTCGTCGCGATCAGATTTTCCAGCCTTACCGCTGAAATATATAAATCGCTCAATAATATTAAGCTGCATTTTTATTAACATTTTCATAACACTAAATCTTAAACTAAAACTTGGAAGTTTTTTCACGTTATTAATATTATAAAATGACGATCTTATGACTTGGTTTCTGTTCTAGCTAACCTTTTTAGATCAGACTCTTCACATAGGTTTTGATTCCAAATATATATATATATATATATATATATATATATATATAAATATAAATATATATATATATATATATATATATATATATATAGGTGCAAGTATAGGTAAAAGCCAGCGGCGCGCATACTTAATACATTTGAACAAACCCTATATTTCCTTTATTAACTCACTTATACCATTATCTCTTTTTATTCTCATTTTTTAAATTAAAAAGACCCATCTCAAGTTAAAATTTATGCACAATTTCAACAAAAATGAAAATTGTTGATGAAAATTGAAGATTGTTGATGATGAAGTTTATAAAAATTGTTGATGAAGTCCACTTTTTCAGAGTACTACTAAGGTTGAATCCAAATTACCTTCTTTTTTATGAAAATTAACTAATGAAAAGCTGGATATCCATATCCTATCATTTTTTTATCATGTTTTTGACAAATAATCTTTTGGATTATTTGGAAAAGCCCTTGTAACATATTCTGCATTAAACCAACTTTACCAAGAGCAGGAATTGCTGTCCAGTATTCAAATTTTTTTTAAAATTTTCTTTTTCTTGCCTTATTAAACAAGTAGGACTATAATCGCAAGAAATAGAAATGGGAAAACCAATCAAGCTTTTACTGAGTGACGTGCCCAGCTCGATATAAATTGTAGTAATATCAATAAACCGTACATTATTTTCTGTTCCTGTCAGTGTCCAGACATGGGATGAACTATATTTTAAGTTAAGCATATTACAAAGCATTGCTATCATAATGCTCATATCAGAGCCCCTGATGAATTTTGTTTACTGATCAGCGTAAATAATTTTGCTGCCTGCTTCTTCCTGCAACCTGCACCATAAATTTTCAATTATACTTGATTCTACTTTTTCAATATATATATATATATATATATATATATATATATATATATATATATATATATATATATATATGAATAACAATTTCAAATATTACGATGAATTAATTTATTGCCAAGAAATGCTGCTATTTGATCATTTGCCCAATGAATATAAAAAAAATCAAGACCCAATAAATTTCGTACTCGGTTACATCTTTCACAAGTTATCAAAAAAGTTATTTTTTGAATGACTTGATATCATATTATTGTTTAATGATATTATCTATTATAACAGGTATATGAAAATAAAAGTTATTTCCACCTCTACTCAAAATGTTAGACAAAATCATCGCTACATCACATATTTTATTATTAAGATTAATATGACACTCCGATAAAAATCCGAATAGTAACTCATGTGGGATTTAATTGATTTGTTTGTGTTGATTGATTGATAATGGACCCTAAAGATTACAAAACTTCTACCGACAATGGTTACTTTTTATGCTTGCAACTCGATAAATTACGTAGGACTTCATAAAGCACCAACGACTTTTACTTCGCACCATTTGTACTAACTCTCCGAATCGGGGGATAAGTTTTTTACTTTGGATATCTTGCGACAACGTATTACATAGATGGCCTTTTCAATTTATTATTTTTTTTATTACACTCTTTTGCTAATCCATAGCGAGCAGTTAAATAATTTATCACATTTTACATCAGATTTACTTGCCCATTTACTACCGAGAACATTGGATTTTTTTTAATACTACCTCACGGAGTACCTATTTTTTATACGATTACGATATCCTTTTTATACTAGATCAAGAGAAAGATGCTCCTTATCAAAGAACGTTCATAAATTGATCTTCGCAGCAACCTGTGTATGCTAATTCAATGTCAATTGCTTTTCACGGGAGCATCACTAGTTTTATTTCCATTAAAAACGTCGAATATTACTCTGACACGATTTCTGTATGCTAAATGCAACATTATATATATATATATATATATATATATATATATATATTTAAATGTATATCAGCTCTATCGGAAACATCAAATCTATCTAAATTTATATAGTTCACACAGAACTCTTTATTTTTGTCGCATCCAAATTTTCTCTCACTCGATATTTTAGATGAGATGATATTAATCTTCTTCATGACAAAACACGCTACTAATTTTCAACGAACTTAATGTACGATCAAGAGGAGAGAATATTAAGGTTTAGCCATTTTCAAAAAACTGGCTCCTTTTCCTTTTCTGCAAGTATTGTAGACACCGTTAATGTCTTTTGGTGGATCAATGCTGCCATTACTTATTTTCCTTTCCGTTATCTAATAAAAAAATCTTCTTTCTTTTAGAGAAACATTCAGATGTTTTCGGCAAAAAAACAGATCAAAACTCTTATACGTAGGTACTACAATATCTGAGA
Organism: Druceiella hillmani; assembly: GCA_039881145.1. NCBI lineage: Eukaryota > Metazoa > Arthropoda > Insecta > Lepidoptera > Hepialidae > Druceiella > Druceiella hillmani. The sequence continues at coordinate 9,376,611 of JAYKKI010000093.1, forward strand.
AATACGATTTTGGAACATTAAAATCATACCCTTGTAGCTATTAACATAAATAAAATATTGGGCGATAGTTGAATAGACAATTTAAGTCGCTGCATAAAATCATAACGTATTGAACAAGAACATCATATAAAATAAATTAACAAATAGTATCCCATATTTATGGCGATTTAGTCACCCATAATTTCGTGTGTAAATTGCGGCTATTGCACATGTTTCACACATGTCACGGGAGACAATGTAGGTCACGAGAGACAACGTTTGTGTACCTATATACTTAGCAACAGAGCAAGGTAAAAGCGACCTTGAATAAATAATAACCATGCATGAAAACCGTTCTATATTTCTAATACTAATTAAAATATACATAAAAGGAAGGGTTTGGATATTTATATGTCCACTGAAACCTTTTCAGATTGAATCTTTGTAATGTCTTGAAGCAGTATTAATATTCAAAGTTTTAAAAATAATTTTACTTTCCTACTTCCTGGCTGAAAGCTTGTTATTTTCGTAAAATTTAAGATAAAAAAATGTACTTACAGCGACCGAACCTTACTGCGTGTCTAGAACTACTATAATTGTGTTACTGTCTCTGAAATTATATTTTTAGTAATAAACATAATTTTTTCTGTATTGCCATCCTGATTTTTCATGCATTGACTTAAAATTGATTATTAATAAGTCAAAAAAATCTAGATTTTTTTATATTTTGTTACTTAAATTTCATAACTGACAAAAACTCTTTTTGACGAATCGATGATTTTTGAAGTACTTTTAACTTTTTGCTTTTAACTTAGTACTTTTACCTTTCTGCTCCAAAAAAGTAACAAAAATCACACATTTTACAGGTCATTTGGTATTTTAGTTTAACGAGATGGCTTATTCACAATTAAATGAAACTACGTGATGTAGTGCTAGGTGATTTCTACTTTCTTTAAGTACTTTACCCGGACCTAGGTTTAATTGTATTACAACATCTTTAGGTGAGCTTTGCTAATAGCCCGCCTGAAAATATTGTAATATAACTAAACCTAGGTCGTAATAAAGAACTTAAACAAAAGCATTAATGATACTACATCACGTAGTTTCATTTAATTGTGAATAATGAATTTCTACAAAATTAACGCCAAATATATTCAATATCAAGAGATGGGTTATCTTTTAGTGTTTCCATTTCTTTAACAGGCTTCCACGAAATATTCCCATAAAACTAGATTAAATACTAACGTTTTCGAGACCCGCATTTAGGATTGTTGTGTTAAAAATAGTTTCCAACTTCATTCCAAAATTCGTTTATGCAAATTGAAACGGTTAAAATTATTTAACGGTTAAAATTAAAAAATTATTTAATATTTATTGACGTAATATGTTACATTTTTGTCATAATGTCCTGACAAATAAATACAGAAAATATTTCAAAAAATATCCAAAATGTCTCATAATACCTAAATAATATTTATTCCTAATGGTTTCCTTCCTTATAAGCAAGAATACCGAATATAATAAAAAGAACTGTCAACATGAATGATTTTCAAACCACTTTGACGCAGTTTTTTTCATTCCCCGCTTGTTACCAAGACGAACTTCCCAAACTTTTTGTCTAATATGCATTTAACATTCATATCAGATCTCTAAAACTATTTAGTGAACATAGGATCTAAACTGGCTTGTTAAAACACGACTTTAGTAACAGTACAGTACAGTTCTTGCGGTATTCGGTTCAATGTAGTAATGGTGTCAATGTTTTGTTCAGTGGACAAGTCTGAAGATTGAGTTTTAAAAAGAAAAACCAAGTTTATAACCAATATCTGGCCTTTCTTGCTTTGTTCAACGATTTGCTTGCATTTTCAATTAAAATAGCTTAAAGTGGACGTATTTCAATATTGCTAAAGATTCGCTAATAGAATTTTGCTAATGACACAAAGTTCACGCAATTAGCACCTGAGGTTGGTTATTCAAATAACAGATGCAGAGAAAATATTAAAAAAATTGCTCCAAAACTCTACTCGACCATTATATATATATATATATATATATATATATATATATATATGTATATATATATATATATATTAGTATAAATATAAAATAATACATTTTATTTTTATTATTTTTGCGTGGATTTTATTAATAACCTTTCTCGATAATTCTTTGTCGGAGAATATAACCGGTTCCAATAGTTCTCAAAGTCATAATGCAATATGTCACATGCTCTGCTACTTAAATATGCAAGCGCTTAATAAAATTAAACTATCATATTTTCAGTTTAATACCCAATTAGGTGGTCAATATTCACATGGAGTAAAAAATTTGGCACTTAGTATTAAACTGTAAATTAGTATTATTTTGGCCCTAATATTTTGCGAAGATTTATATATCAATATAATTAAAATATTTATTACATTATATTATATGTTTACTAGCAACCCGCCCTGGCTTCGCACGGATGCGATGTAGGTACTAATGTGGCATAATTGTGGAGCGATTAATAATATTACTGTCATTATTAGAATATACTACAGGCTATATTTATGTACAATGTTTACAGCTGTTTTTGTTTTGTTTATAGTGTCGCGCTGAAAAGTCCATTGTTATTTTTTTTATTTTAGAGCTCCGATAAACGCGTGCGATCGCTGCAAAACATACAATGCCATAGGGCGACGCGCGTCCTGCGACACGCGCCGCCGCCGTCGCGAATACTGATTTTTGGTGATATCTTTTAAAAGATTAATGATAATAATAATGATTTGCTGTAAAGAGCAAATTTTATGTACATTAAATGAACAACATAACCAACTTATTTAAGTATAACCCACAAAAAAAATAAATACCAATCGCATAAAAATGATCACTGTGAATTATCCGTAGGATATAGATATAGATCATCCTAGACTTTTTTTGTAGATGTTTTTAAAACACATAATTTCACAGTACAATATTTCGATATATCTTGTTAAGTTTAGTCAGCGTTAGCAATGGAAGCATCCAAAATTAATTTTTTTTTCGAAACATTGACTTTTTATATATTCTGTAAATATAACATATATTATACTTATAAACCAACTGGAAAAAATTATCTGAATGATAGTGGAAAGCGGATTTAAATCCGTTGCGTAGTTTAAAAGACCTAAGCGTACAGAGGGACAGACAGACACGGGAAGCGACTTTGTTTTATAATATGTAAGAATTATTAATTATTGATCGTATTACAATTCTCTTTTTAGAAATTAATATAGAACAGCAAAACGTGTCATCAAAAATCAGTTTCGTAAAAGTATAGATATTAGTAAGGCACGAAAAACAAAATCGTGGTTTTGATGACATGAATAGAGATTGTAGAATAAGGAGTGTAATCAAGGAAAAACAAATTTGTTGTATGATGTTACCTCAGTATTGTCAGCTTTTCTTATACTCTTCTTTTTGAATACACCCGCGGGAGTTCGTCGAATGGTAATATTTAAGTAATATTAAACTAGTTACTTAGTTTCATTTTTCAGTATGAAGTGCATCCCTTACGGAAAAAGATTATCAAGTATTTATATTATTTCCACTATCGGGTGAAAGTTGTGGTTTACTTCAATTTAATTACTCAACAAATCAATAGTAAAATATAAAATCTAATTTAAAAAATTCACCAATCATCATCAATCAATCAATCAATCGGGTCACATCAATATTCAATTAACTTTAAATCTTTTTAGAAAATCCTTACAGGGTATTTAGAACAAATATTGAACAATATTGTATACTAACTATATCTTTAAAGTTAACAATTTTGATTTTTAACTTTTTAGGCCTTTATTTTCAAATGATATAAATACTAAAATGAAAAACCTACGAGTATGCAGAATATAAGAAAATATAGACTACGGAAATTAATGAATGCATGAAATACAATAATGCAAAAATTCTTGAAGTAATGGATTTAATATTCAAAAATAATTCGAAAACTACCATAAAATCGTTATAATGTAAACATGTCACATTCAACTGAATTTAAAACATAGAATATACGAAACCAATATTCCCTTTCTGTTAATGTGTAATTACAAAAAAAATTATCACATATTCCTGAAATATTCTTTTAAACCAAAATTTCCGCGACATTTTAGATGTCAAATGAGGATAAATACCTAAAATATTTAGCGCGGAACTACATTTATTGAGGAATTTCTTTCTACATTAGGCGCCTGTCAACCTTTGCATGTCAATAGTCAATTTAATCAAATCACACCATTGTCACGTCATATTAGTTATTTTTACGGTTTTTATGGATTCCAGACTAAAATAAAATAAGATGAATATAATCAGTAAAATATTTCTGTAAATTATTTGGTCTTCGAGGTGGACTATTTTACCATTCACGCACGGGTTAAAGATCATTTAGTCCATCCACACAGTGCGTAGCGAAGTATCATTACAATCACCAGGAAAATATCTTATTCGGCTACGAATAATGAGGTTTACGAGTATTTTTCAGCAAAAAGGAAAAATATTTTGTTGGTAATTCTTATTATTCTTTAGTTCTATTTGGAACAAAGAAATGTTAAAGCGTAATTATGATCAACATTTTTATTTTTGAAAATTAAAAAAAATTCTCGTTGAAAATAAATCTTCCCAGCAATAAAACTCTAAATCAAAATTGTAGTCGGTGTATTCCCACATTATTCCTTAAAAAAATTTTTGTTACACCGATTAATAAACATACCAAGCTACAATTTTGTTAAATTCTCTGGACAAAGATTTTAACAGTCAGGCAGGTAGTTGAACAAGAAAACAGGCATTAATAAATATAAAATTTAAGTCATTTAAAATTATAATTTTGTTTTCAATGTGATTTATTTATTTAATATTAAATAAATTCATGATTAAAAAAAGGTGTTAAATAAAAAAATAGAAAAGAAGTGTTCAGAATTAGGAAGCAAGTTTGGAAACATTTTTAAAATGGAAGTAGAAGAAGGGAATAAATAAATATTGGCGATCCAATCAAGTTAGGGGATGTGAAATTGATCGAAAAAATAGAAATGAAGTTGAAACAAGCTATAAGAACAAGTAGAATTTGCAATATGAATGACATTTACACGTTTAGCTATTTACAGTGGTTTAAATATTTACGGGTTAATAGTTTTTCTATTAAATTATTAACGAATATCGTTTAATAATTTATTCACAGGCATAAAGGATAGAAAAAAGACGACGTATTTTTAATAAAGTTAAGTATGAAATAAAATTTACTTGTCATGTTTAATTCTGCCGCTGTCGCTAAGCAATTACAATCATAAAGAGCGCTACCGGGTAAAAAATATTATATTATTTGAAAGATCTGCAGAAATTAGGGTATATACAAATTTTTCGAATAACTTTTGTACTGCCTATGTTATATTTAATATATAAGAAAAATATATGTCTGATAATTATTTATTTGTATACAGTGAAATATCTTAAAAATCAACAAAAAATAAATGCTAATTAGAAATTTAATTAAAATCATCATTGCTTAAAAACACTTAGGAACAATTCACAATTGAGATTTAAATAATAAAATGAAAATATCTTACAAAATAATATAAATAAACAATGTCATATCTAACGTTTTTTTAATAATACATGTTTGAAAATAGACGATACAATTATAAAAATAACCATGTTTTAACTATGGATCTAGCTATTGATATGTACTTATTAAGTTATTTTTTATCAAATTATTTGGTAGTAATCGTTACATATAAAAATAAAATCGTCTCAACATATTTGTTTCACACATATTTCACAAGCAGTCTTGGTTTTTTGACCGTTTTTCCAATCAGAAACTATGCAACGGAATTTGACATATCAGGTTGAGATCTGGATGAAATGTTCTCCAAATCATCTCCAAGAATAAATCTAATTTAAGTTTTTTTTTCACTGAGGATAAATTTATGACACATATTCTTTTTTAATTTGAGACGTAATAAGACTCATTGTGCATTCTTTCAATACGCCATAACTAGTCCATCGTTTTCCTCATTTGGATGACACAATAATTTAGGCATTGATGCTATCTATATTTAGTAGACTATAAAATAATATTGGCCATCTTTTCATCATGTGAGACACTGAGTGAGTTCCACATAACTCATCGACGATATCAACACCGCATTAGTTTTTATTGTAATCAAACATAATTTCTGGCTTTTCATCTACACCGATATATTTCTTGTCAATAATGTATGGTTGAAGTTTAAAGTACAACTTTATTCTTTTTTGCCACATAGCAAACTAAAGTCACGTCTTATTCAAAACCAAAAAGGGAACTGTAGAGTTAACGTTCCATGATAATATCAAAGAGAGGTCGCATCTCTGTCTCATAATTTCGTAGAGTGCCCGATGCTCTTTGTCTATAATCTCTAAGCAAATCACGCAAAAGTGGGATACTGCTGAACCAATTATCCAGTACAACTTTGTAGGAATTATTTCAGATATGGGTTTTATAAGATCAATTGGTAAGTTTATGTAATCATATGGCCCGTTACTTTTGCCAACATAAATTTCTAGATTATTTGTGTAGAAGATTCGAGCATCCGCGAATAACAATATTTTCATTCCATACCTCCATGGGTTGCCGAAGATATATTGCCTAAATGGACAACCTTAACGTGTTTTTTTCGACTTTTCATCGAAAGTAATGTTGTTACCCAAGTAATAATATTTTCATGTTGACATTGAAATATTTAAATACTTCCCAAATAGTAGCCTAATCATCATATTGTCGTCTTTCAGGACGTGTGTGAAGATTGACAAAGCGCAAACACTTTAATAAGGAATACAATCTATATCGAGACATAGTGACAATGCACATATCAGAGCCACTTCCATCCATTTAGTAAAGATCTTTGGTATTGAGATGTTTACTTCGTAGGTAATCACAGAAATATAGTTAGTCAAAAACAACTCCTAATTCATCCACGTGTATCTATAAACTTATAATCAAGATATCTGGTATATCTGCCTTTCGAATTTTCTTTGCGAATATCCGTGCAGTAAAGATTTTTTCGGAAATATTCATTTGGAAATATTGAATTTCATGTTTTTAAAATAGTCGGGCACGATCTGCCTTTTTAAAAGGTCTTTGTGAATTATTATCAATATTTTTTAATTGTATGCGTACATTCTGTTGAAGCTGGGATATTTTCCACATATTGTTTTTATTTCTTTCTATTAATTTCCCATACTTGAGTCAATCAAGGCTACATTTTGGAGATAATCTTCTATTTCCTGCACAGATAAGCTAAATTCTCCTTCAAATATACCTTCAAAATAAAATCCTTACAAATCATTAGCTTGGCCTCCTTCCTGTTCCGTATTATCTTCATGATCCTTTTAATTTTAAAAATTTTCTTTTCTCGATACATTTTCATTTCCTATGTTTCCTTTTTTCAGTATATCTTCTATTTTTCTGCACTTAAGTATTCTAAATGTAATTCTAGAACAGTAAAATGTAACAAAAAATAATAATACTCACTTTACTTTTTTACTCACTGTGACCAAGCACACATCGTCAATTGGCCGTCACGCGGAATACTGGGTTGTAAAGTATCTGCTAGAAGGTACCTAAAAGAATAAGTCACTAGGCAGTTCGGAAGATTTTACCTTCTTGAACGTAGTCCTTCATTTTGTTCTGATCAACATAAATAAAATAATGTAAAATATCATCAGACAGATCAGTTCAACATAAACGGGGTATGTTTTTGCATTTTAAAATCCTTCTCTAAATATAACATTTCTTGTTTAATTTCCAATATTCGTTAAATGAAGATATTTTGCCTGGGTTACACCAAATACTTTAATCTTGAGATCAAGACTATCTAAACCTATCCATCGTCAAACAAATCAACATGATTAAATAATTTTTAAAACTAAATTGTAAACTGTAACTTCCTGTTCAGCATGGAAACTATTCTTGTACTATATAAACTAAAGAAAGTCGAATTAATTAATATACACTAACCCATATTAAAATCAAACAACTTCAATTTGCTCAAATGCATCTAAACAAATTTATAATTTGACAATGTACTGTTATCAATCAATGTAACAACTATACCCACAATATCAAAGAAGCAAATATTTGGAAAAAATTGAATATGTAAACTTTCAGAAACTTTAGAATAGAAACAGGTTTCCATAATACGCTAACAAATCAATGTCCATCGTTAAATACACACGTCTAATCGATTATTTTTGAAAATAGTGAAGTAATTCGTCGAAAACATAATGTGACGTGATATCTTATAACTTATTTTTATTTTATGAATTTGACAATTGTAGTACACGAATTTATCAGTTTAACTGTCATAAAGGGAAAGTTTGAAAAATCAAACTTTACCACATAATATAATTTTATTAAAATCTGTTTTTTATTGCTTAAAAATCAAAGATTTGAGGAGATAAGTGGCCACAAAGGCAAATAAGCGCAGATTCGTACTGACTGAAATACACAGACAAAAGAACAGGTAAACTTACTGACAGGCAAGTTTATAAATACATGAATATGTAAACAGATGAAAGTATATTGTCTGCACGCCCCACATTTAGAAATATGTTATGAATATATATTTTACGCAATTTATCATAGCAAATGTGTAGTTCAATATAATACATTTGTAGGTGACAACTCAATTAAAACTACTATTGTTGACATTAGACAGCTCCTTATTGTCACCCTAAACCTTAACAGGTATAATTTTGTACAAATGTACTTAACCTACATTCACGACCTTGTGGCAGGACTCGCACTCAGATACTATTTACAATACATATGTTCGTCCGCTCACCCTTATCTTTTTGAAGTGACATGTGTGATTTACAGCAGTACCCGGCCTGATAAATAGCTCAATTATTATATTTTTTATTCAAAACTGCGTTCGTGAAGCGGAATCTGGAGTACGCAGCATGTCTGTGTGTATTGTATTTTGTTTGTAATAGAGTACCATATAGTTCTAGAGAATTACTTAATTTTGTTGAGATATTTCATTTATGAACCTAGCACTGTTCGTATTTAAATACAATATATTGGAATAAAAATATGTATCACAGCAGTAATTATTGTTTTTAGTTGAGAAAAAGAGGTTTTTTTAAATTAATTAATTATTTCTTTTTTTAAGTTTTTATTTCTTATATAAAAAACTTATTTTCCCATTTTTTATTTAGTTATGATACTTTTTTGAATTAAATTAACAAATCTGAACGTGTTTGTAAAAAGTTAGTACAAAAAACCGATGTACGAAAAATTCTGACATTAATGACATGCAGTTAATAGATTAGAACTACCCATACTCGACACTTTCCATAACATGCACATTAAAAGGAAGACAGGACATAGTCGACTAATGCAAATAATAAAAAAACTGTGTAATACATGAACGTATTTCAAGCGCTTGGCGATCATCAAATCGCCACGTATTTCAGCAGCGATGGCTTACGCCGACGTGACCCATGATGATAACTTCGTTCCATGTTTGACTAGCTGTAGTGCGTACGTTAGATCTATACGGTGGCGTTCAGATATCGCCGGAGATATTCGGTGTGATTCCGACAGTTATTGGTCGCGTTTGATATTATTTGACCCTCATCGGTAGCTGCGCATGCGCTTATTTTGAACATTTACTTTGCGGCTGTACCTGTCAGTGAACCTTGTCAGGCCATCGATCTTGTCATCGGGTAAGTTGAGAGACCGGTTTGTAATTTTTCGTCCATCGAATATGGTATTATTCCGCTTGATACTGTTTGGTTATTTATACCTTCCAAACAATCAACTTTTCTATTTTAACTGCAAAATAAATTGATTTTCCAATTTCACGGATAAATCGTTAAATTGAATTTCAAGTTTTTGCAAAGTTTTAAAAATATATTCTGAAAACAAATTCGTATCTAATATTAATTTCTTACGGAAAAAAATAATAACAAAATTACATTGCTTAACGACTGAAGAATAGTAAATATATCAAATTCAATGTTTACTTTACTATAATACCCTTGTATTATAGTAAAGCAAATTTTAAATTGGCTGCAAACATATTTCGTTAAAACTTACAGTAACGATACTCAGACTCAATACATATGTATATAATAAACTCTTTAGGTGCAGGTATAACTTGCACTACGATTTATACTTGTACTTAACGAATTACATTTAAGCGCATATCAATATTTAGCGTTTCTGTTACTCTATTTATAAATATTAATATAATTACTCACCATGTAAGCATGTAAATATTTTACAAAGTATATCTTTCACAGGTGTAATTAATATTTATTTTAAATTAAAATTAATTTGCAGTTAATTTAAATCTTTTGCATGGAGTTCCATGAACTTTTATAGATCCAAATTATTACTCGTTAACTAATAAAGCTTAATTAGTTATGATCATTTTCCTTCTAATTTTGTAATTCGTATTACTATTGTAAATAATTTTCAGCTTTTAATAAATAATGGTTTAAGAAAAAAGACCAATTCAGATTTAAGAAAAAATACATTTTCCTTTTCCTCCAATATTTTTAAAGACTTATTCAATGATACCTTGGAAAATGGGGAAAGCGAATAAAAAAAATCATCACTTATTTGTGTGTAAGAGACGCTACTTAAATTTTTTAAGGTTTTTTTCGTAACTTTGTAGGCGTTATAAATATGTATAACCTCTCCTTTAAAGGTGTTATAAACATGAACAATGTCAAATTTGTAACATTAATAGTCTACAATTAAATAACGGCTGTGATATACAGATGGACGTATGGACGAATATGGCAAAACTTTAAGAGATTCTAGTTTAACTACCGATAAAAGTTATGGGGTGCAAGAAAGTGACTTAAGCGTAATTTGAGGACTAAGGAATGCGTTGTTCTTTTAAAATGGAATAAAACATACCTTGAACCTAAATCATTTAATGCTTCTATCTTTTGATATTTATGTACAAATTGTTATCGATGCTCCCTCTCCTTCATAACTTGCAAATAATCTATAAACTATGGAAATATAGTTCTTAATAGTAAGAACATTCAATGGAATGGATACTGTAAGCAATGCATTTTTTTTCCAAAGAAAATAGTGCATATACACAATACACATTCAACACGTTCATGACTAGTTTTTAAAACTAGTTATGGTGCTGTTTTACTTTACATAGAAGATATCTCTACAAAAGTAAGCCTTCTTTTTACGACTTTCAAAGTTAGAATAGTTTATGAGGACATTTTACGCGATTATTCAATTGTAAGTTATTTGGACTTTTCTAGTTGAGGAAAGAACATAAAACTTGATTTTGGATGATCGATGCAAAGTGTATAACTAGAAAATTACAACATCACAATCAAACATTGAACTAATCTTCAGTATTTTATTACCTCTTTATTTACTATACATAAAACCTACAGAATTTTCTTTATCGAAAAGTTTATGCAAGAATGCGTAGTTAAAATTCATTAAAATTCAATAAAACTAGACACAAAGTTCAAACTCACTTATCTAGTAAGTCTGTGTGAATACTTGGCTACTCTAATCTCACTCATTATTACAACCATCTGTGTGAAGAGGAATTTATCTTTTTTAAAATAATTGCTTTTGATAAGAAGGAAGTACAAATGCCCAGAACTCTTAGTATTATCTTAAAAATCGATTTATATCCATTCTCTCCTAACTTATTTTTCATTGACTAACGTTTTGGCTTTGGAAATAAAGCTTTGTCGTTGACATATTGCTTTTAATGAAAAATTTTCGTGACTTCAAGTTGAAGTCTTATAAGAGGAAAACTTGTATCCGAATCGAATATTCTTTGTTACGTTGTTTGTGAATATTCTTTGTTGCCAGAAAAATGTACAAAAGTATAAACTGCCACGCTCAACACAAGTTTAAACCAAATTTTAGTTTTTGTTTATAGCATCTTAAACGTTTAAAAGATTCTTTTCTCTCTTTGGGCCTATATGAGGACTATGAAAATATGATCTACCTTTTTGTGAAATTTGTTGAATTTGCCAAAATAATTGTTTCAGTTAAATTCACAAATTTTCACGTTACATTGTCCGGTAGGAAGTTTAATTAGGATGGAAAACTTTCTCCACAGTATATTTTTAATAATTTACTCTATTTACTGATTTTCTCAGAATTGTATGAACACATTTGTTCATGGAAAAACAGGTAATTATAATCAGTGTATTTCTATTAATTGTTTGCTATGTTTTTTGCCACTTAAATATTAGCTCAATCTATTTTTGTATGTCAAAGTAAAATGCAATCTGAATTTATCTGTTAATGTTATTCAAAATTGTGTGATACAATCTATGGTGTGATATAAATATGTAAAAATTGCACGCTCCATTGCTGGTTTCAGCTGAGAGTTTTTTTTTTGGTAAATACATTTTTTTTAAAAGGCGCTTGTTTAGTTATTTGATTACAAATTTTAATTTCTTTTTTTTTAATTTAACAGGAACAAGGTACATTTCTTTAATGCCATTCCACGGGTCATTCAAACGAAATATTATGCGAGATATTCAAAGGGTGTAATATGAACAAGAATTAAATATAAATAGGTATCTACTTAATTTATGAATTTTATGATATATATATTAATTTTTTAAATGGAAATATTTTATTATTCACCTAAAAATTATTAGGTGTAATAAATATACATGCCTGGAAATAATGATGTAAGAGTATTAGAACCTTATTTTTTAGTTGCGAAAACCGAATATCCTTGTTGTATTCGTCTACAAAATATGAACATTTTTAACTCCATAAAAAATTCCATGTAATCAATATACTATATTGGATTGCTGTAAAAGGTTTACCGGGGCAATGAAAAAGAGGAGACTTATTAGACTTATAATAAATAATGTATGTACATTACCTAATATAAATAAAATGCTTCAATCCTTTTTTCAATTCTCCCTGTTTAAATCGTTATGGCTCTAACTGAATCTAGACCTAAACCAAAGTTTTTTTAAATTTTTAATTTCTAACTAAAAGTGAAATTAAAATAAACTCACATAAAATATTACAAAATTATTACAATTTTTACGTTACATATTCAAGGAGGGCAAGAATTTTTCCTCTGTCATAATTTAATTTTACCTATTTTCACGTGGAGTTCAATGTTTTTCATCACAGCAGGAATGCATTATTAAATCTCGAGACGATCACATTTTTTCGCCACTCAGTGGAGGCGATTCATAAAAATAATCACGCTACAATGCATGGTGTAAGTAATAGAATTTTACTTAATAGAATTTTAATGGAAATATCAAGTATGAACGTGGACCTTGTCGAAATATTGCAATTTTTAAAGAGTTATGAAGCGACAATATTATGTTATTAATTTCATAAATTAATTTATCTCTGTATCAATATAGAATTCCAATAAAATATGTCACTACTTATTTTGATCTTTGTGAAGATTCATTTTAGAAAACATGTTGGGTTGTTATTTGTATATGAAATTAAAATAATGAAAATAAGTTACGTCGGTAAAAATCCAAAAAAACATATCGCAGTTTAATAAACAAAATACAGCGTACGGCCCTTTTCTGTATGAATATCCTATAAATAACGTAATCATCCTAAACTGAATTATTTATTTAGTTTAAACTACATATCCAACTTACAGATTTAACAAAAACGTTGGATATGTGTATATAGCGCAAATTAAAATTGTTGAAAAAAAGGTAAAATATTAACATAGAATGAAAAATAGAGTAATGTAAATTAACGCTACTCTGACTAATTATCAAGTATGTATATGACTAATTATTAATGATTGATTCAAGGAACTCTCTATTGGTATTGCTGAAGCGGTCAAGAGAGAGTTCACCGTGTGAACAGTTATCTTCTGCCTCCACTATAGAGCATGAATTTCAAGTAACCAACTCTCAGTTCATTCCCGTCAAATCATAGTGAGTTTTTAGATTTCAGAAATAGGAAGTTAAAACCCAAATCAATAAAAAGTTCGATGAACACATCATAAAACCAGACATCATAAACTTCTGCGTGGTCCGCTCCTATCTGAGTTGTTCAAAAATATGAATGCCTTTGGCAAAAAAAAACTGCCTATCATCGTAGAAAACCTGCCTGTCATCGGAGAAAACCGAAAACTCCACGACGTCACAAAACCTAATCTACCCACAATAAAATCGAAATACTAGGTAACACAGGCAAGTCAAAATATTTTCCACGCTGGGTCTCGCATACAAATTTCATCAAATCAAAATGTATTTAAAATACAGTCATATACCCGCTATTTTAATCTCACAAGCACATTTTTTTTATTTATCAGAATGCTCTTTGGTTTAAAGAACGCGCTCTCCGCATTCCAGAAACTTACGAATAACGTCCCGTTAGGTCTTCAAGTTGAACGGTGTTTCGTCTACTTAGCCAATATTGTGGTTTACTACCTTGATCCAAAATATCGTATTAAAAAGATTTTTGCGGTCTTTAAGAAACTAAAAAAATATTACTCAAAACTTCAGCCAGACAAGTATGTATTTCTTCAAAAGGTTTACTTAGGTATGATAACCAAAAATTGCGTAACACCAGTCCCGCAAAAGTCATTGCAGTCAAAAACTTACCAGTTTCAAAATGCCCTAAATACATAAAGGTATTTCTGAGCCTTATCTCATAGTATAGAAGATTTATCTCTAAATATTCCAAGATCTCTAAACCCTTGATTTTTCTCTTAAGTAAATATACTCGTACGAGTGTCTCGACTATACTATATGTTTATCCTTATTTCGACGCTTTAAGCTATGAGATTCCCGCCATCCAATCTTCCAGCTAAAAACAAACAAATTTCCTATGCTTGTCGCATGAAAAAATGAAAGTAACTATAACATCATTCAAAAATAACCTCTATTCGTCTGGTGTAAATTATTAAATTAAAGCCAAATATATTCAAATAGGGTTATTTGAATATATTTGGCGTTAAATTTGTGGAAATTCATTATTCACAATTAAATGAAACTAAGTAATGTGGTATTATTTCTACTTTCTTTAATTTCTTTACCACGACCTAGGTTTCGTTGTATTACAACATCTTCAGGTGGGATATTAATATTAGAGAAATTAAAGAAAGTAGAAATAATATTACATCATGTAGTTTCATTTAATTGTGAAGACCCTATTTATTCGGCAAAAAAGTTATCTATAATTACAAATCGCTAACATTTAATATTGTTCTTCAACCGCACACATCGAAGTAGCAAATTTCAACGGCGGTGTCTGAAACTTGGAGAATCTGAATACGAAGTAGTTCATAGAAAGCAAAAACTTAAATCTCCAGCCGATGCATTTTCTAGATACACAATAAATTCAACCAACAGAGACTTTGAAGGCCTTATTAATAAACTCCCATTAATATCCCTTTCCCCAAATCCAACCTCAGAGCCTAATAAATCTGAAACCCTTGAACAACCAGTTAATTCTTTTCTCCCTTCAAATGATATAACTGACCCTATAACCTTACAACAATTTAACAGCTAAAACCATCCTAACTCTACAGCCAACTCATCCTTCCCTTCCAGAATATGTATTTAGCGACCCATACCCAAACTTCCTAAAATGACCTCCTAACTTCACATATAATAAAACTGTTATAAAACATAAAGACTACATTCTAATGAGCTCACTCAAGTCTTTTATCCGGGAAATGTTATGTAATTTACGCCAGTTTGAACAATTTTTTTAAAATGAAAGAACCCTTCATTGCTTCCAAGCCGTAAAAATGAATGGCAAGTTTTATTAGTTCCTCTTTACGAAAATTTTTCATTTCAACGACAACTGCTGTGATGACATTCTCGACTCCCTCAAATCTCAACACGACGAGTTACTCACACTCTCCACAGTAAAAGAAATAGCTATCTCGAAAAATATTCATTCACGAATATATATATATATATAAAACAAAGTCGTGTTATTTACACCGCTTATAACTCAAGAACGGCTGGACCAATTTTTTGGTTTTTGTGTTTTTGGATTTGTCTTCATCGGGAATAGGAAGTATTAAAGTATTAAAACATTGAAGTATTAAAACATTGGAAAAATTCACGAAAAAAAAAACAGTGAGCCATCACAGGACGCCTGGCAGATGTGAAACATCGTGTTCGTACAAGTAATATGCATAAAAGACAAGATTATTATAGGAACTAAATATAGCATGAAGAAAAAATAAAGTATTTCGAATTTCTTACAGAAAATTGTGACTTTATTTAATAACCATTTATTTACAAGTAAACAAAAATAATAAAGCACAGGTTATGTGGGCCGTAGTAAATAAAAGCGTCGAACTGAGTGAGGAGGGGGTCGCGTAGTCGGTTGCGCATGGCGACACGTCGCCATACCGTACACTCTACTACATATAGACTATATATACCTTAGTATTGGTATATATAGTCTATATGCCGACGCTTAGCGTGGCGAGCCGTCGCCACGGTAAGCGTCGCCACGCCAACGATCCGGTTTATACCTGCGCCTATAGATGTTTCACCTCAAAATTTATGAAGAAACTTCTTTTTCCCATACATTTTGTATGGTACGGCTTTTTTGATGAAATATCGTGAACGGATTGACTAATATTTTTTTTCATTGAAAATTTGTATGATTATTATATATTTATTGAATATTTTTTTACCTCGGCTTCGAGAAGTTTCCAGCGCGCGATTAAGACGCGAAGTATCGAGAAGTTTCCAATGAGCGACTGGAAAGTAAAAAATCACAAATAATTTAATTGTGTATTAAACGTAATATGTGATAAATGACAGAAAAAAGTATGTCATAAAGGACAGACCCGAACGAAAATGGAAATGGGTTTTAAATAATTTTTATTCAGTTTTCGACCGTTATTTCATTTGAATTTGATTAAATTAATTCTCTTTAACCGATTTTTTCTGAAATTCATTAGCGAAGAGCGATTTCAAACAGTTGAGTTAAGTTGAAGATGTTCACTTTGTGAGGTTATGATATTTATGATTGTGCGGGCATCGATAATTGCTTCATTATGTAATTTAGGTGATTAACTTTTGTGTGATTAATTTTAAAGTGTTATTTATAATGCTGAGAGTCTAATCTTTCATAACGAACCGTAATGCAATTCGACTTAAGAATATTGCGAATCAATCCACTGCATATGAACAAGAAATTGCACGGGAAGAGCACCGCGTAATTATGGCCCGACTCAAGAACACGATAAACAGCTCAGTTTGCAACGAAACATCGTCGAGTTTACCGCACAGATCAACAACTTAATAATCATCGACGCGCAAGAAGAAATGCTTCAAGCGTTGATTTGAATTGAGTAGAATTTCAATACGATTGCATAATTGACTACAGCTAACTATCATATTTCGCGCATCCTTTCGTTCAAATTGGCCCAATGGATATTATGTGCGACCATTGCGGTGCATTGAATTAGTTCGCTGGAGAAACGCCTGGATTGTGCTCTCTCAGTGGCAAGATGAAATTGCTATTCTTGCTTCTGCCACATAAGTCATTGCATTCATTAGTTCGTACCGAAACACCAGAATCACGCCATTTTCTATCGCATGTTCAAAGATATAAGGAATGTTTCCAAATGACTTCATTTGAAGCAGACATTATCGAAGAACGCGGATTCAATCTGACGTTCAAGGTTATTTCTGTTCGTGAAAATAAAAGTTTATTTTCTTTTGGTGATTATAATTTAATAAATCTAATTTTTCCTTCGACTTTATAGATCCAAGGCCAAATTCACAATCGAATTTAATTATTGCAACCGCTTGAAGACGCACATCACCAATTCGTCTAAATTTACTTCATGGGCAGCATGGAGGAACAACTTGATCGGTGTCAAAAGATCGAATCGGCAATAAAAAGAGAAGTTATTCAAGATTTACAGCAACTACTTCATGAATATTATACATCGGTTTGGTTGTTCATAACTGCGTTGGATCGCATACCAACTGATGACTACAAAGTCGTGATTTTAGTGTTTTTTAATTTAATTAAAACAGTTTTTATTGTGATTTGTACATTTATTGAACTTAATTAATTTTGAATATTCATTTTAACTTGATGAAAAACTGAATTTAATTCAGCTAATAAGTTAAAACATTTATTGACTCTGAGGCGATACGAAATTCGTCGGCTCAGCTAGTATATTATAATAATGTGTCTATTTCACAATACCGACATTTCAATTCATATTTACCACAATTATGTAACTGATCTCCCACTGAGCACGATTCAAATAATATTCAAGGAAATTCATGACATACCAATAAGCGGACATCTCTGGTCATGTTATCGATCGGAGTACGAGAACATAATTATTGGAAGAATATACGCCTAAATGTAGAAAACAAGATAATAAACTGTTCAAAACGACCAACCATTAAAATCTCGAATAGGGAAAATCGTGCTTCGATGCAAATCAAAAGAATTTCTACTTCACCCTTTCAACATATTTAATTAGACATTGTCGATCCTCTTCCCGAAGTTAGCAAAGACAAACTCAGGTTCAACATTATCCTTCAAGACGACTTAACGAAGTTTTCAGTAGGCCACCTTCTTCAAAACATAACTGCTGAAAAATTCCGTGCGTGTTTAATCAATACATGTCATAATTCGGTATCCCTAATACCCAATATATAGATTAAGGTACTAACAAAGTACTGACCCAACAATACTTACAGATTAAGGTACTCATTTTATATCTGGCTTATTTAAGAAAACCTCGCAATTCCTTAAAGTGAAGCAACTATTAAAATCTATTTAACATCCTTAAACTCAGAATGATTTAGAGCATAACCATTCGACCCTAACGGAATTCCTTAAATTCTACGTTAACCACAATTAAATGGAACCACGTGATGTGGTATTATTTCTACTTTCTTTAAGTTCTTTACCACGACCTAGGTTTCGTTGTATTACAACATCTTCATGTGGGCTATCAGTAAAGATCTTTGCTAATAGCCCACCTGAAGATGTTGTAATACAATAAAACCTAGGCCGTGATAAAGAACTTAAAGAAAGCAGAAATAATACTACATCACGTAGTTTCATTTAATTGTGAATAATGAATTTCTACAAAATAAACGCCAAATATATTCACTATTCTACGTTAACAATGAACAAGGCATTTGGCTCACTTACGTATAGATGGCCATGTTATCTATAATACTACGACGTACTCTATAACAAACTAGTTTCCTTATTAATTCTGTTTTGGTTACAAACCTATTATTCCTAACTTTAAACACTACTCCACTTTCGATGCGACATATCCCGGTTATGTGACAATACTCCAATACCGAGTGACATATTATCCTGAGAAAGCTTTTAGAATTTCAAAGAAACCTCCGCGGCATACATCGATTCCCACACCGGTCCTATCACTTGCCGCGTCGACAACGGTGTGTATCTTAAAC
Source organism: Druceiella hillmani (assembly GCA_039881145.1). NCBI lineage: Eukaryota > Metazoa > Arthropoda > Insecta > Lepidoptera > Hepialidae > Druceiella > Druceiella hillmani. The sequence goes on from JAYKKI010000093.1 coordinate 9,396,030, forward strand.
ATAATCTAATTCTAAGGAAAGCTGTTTTGAATATATGGAAAGACCCCTAGAAGATCACTAAAATAAATGGAATAAAATCCACTATTCTATCGTAGTCATGTAACCCATCGTTATGATGAGCTAAAATTAGCACGCCGAGCGCAAAAATAACCGTATATTTTTCAATTTATTTACATATTTCATTTCGCTTTACTACAGTTTGCTTTAAACTAGCCTACCTTATTATCATTATAAAAAATAATAACAATAAATAATCCCATAAACAATGACTTTGTATTGAGTTTGTATTTATTTTGTAGTTATTTTGGGTTAATTGAAATAAATTAACGACCATATAAATATCGTTATATATAATTATATATTTTTCATAAAACTACGCCTGTTAAATACAGACGGTGTATTCATAAATTTCAAAAGCCTCTGTGAACAGAGTTTTGTATCCAACGACATGGAATGTCATAATTTTCTATAATCTCTGTTCACTTGTTACGCTCACTTTCCCTGAGATATCTATACATTGTCGCATCTGATAACTTCTAGATCAAAATGCTCAGCATAGTTCGGCGAAGTAGGAACCGCTTTTAAACATTTATTTAGCTCTCCAGACTGAGGCGATCCGATTAAGTATGACAACGCCGTTCAATCAGCGAGAAACATTAAGCAAAATTAGCCAGGCTCGTGAAAGAAAACATTTTAATAATTACGTATAGTATATCAAAATTTAAGAATCTCATGTGCAAAACATATTATAACGAACAGAGTCCGAACATCGCTGTCGATCAAATAACCTTAAATTTAAGAAATCTCGCAATTAAGAACGGAGATGAAAATTTATGACTTAGTTCCAAAAAGACTTCAAGCCCTCTTCCTGCTGGTATGCTAATTCTTCTGCTTGCCTTTGAGAAGTTCAGGCACTAACACAATAATTGTCTTATAAACCTTCTGGATCAATACTGTTTGATCTCCTTTGACGTTCTGTGATTGCGTGTCGAGAACGGTAGTCTATGTTGGAACGTGTGCGAGACATTACAGATGTTTAATGAATTAAAAATAAATATCTTACTCTTTAACTCGTAAAACTCGTACTCGTATTTGCTTTTTTTTCAAAAATAAAGCAAATGAATTGAATTTTATACAACATTCCGTATCAAATTAGCTCACAATTTCATTTTTCGAAATAATAATCAAGTCACTTTCCATATAATCAAATCAGTTCCAACAATTAATTATGTCAACATCAACATGAATGAAAACACAAATTTTCTCCTCTTTTTTAACTCTTAAACCGTCTTTGGCTCAGTAAAAATTTTCATATAACATGGTTATTAAAAGGACAGACTCAACATTATGCAATATTGTTTGAAAATAAAAATAAATTTTCCACTACAAATCTCAAATAGCCACTTGACTTTGCTTCATAATTTGCAAGTTTAAGATTTCAGACTCTTAACCTAGATTTAAATTAAATATAAAGTAAGTTTAATGATAATTAACGAAATTGAAAAGATTAGCGTACCTAAAAAAATGAAATTAGAATTTTGAAATGAAATAAAAAAATGTTTGCGTATGCAAATATTTTGAGCAAATTAAACTATATTCTTTCTCAATACAGCACAACGTTCATATTCTCTCGCGAATAACTATGTCATTTATATAATTCTAGTTCCATAGTCGACCAAACAGTCCAACAATTCTTTTTCTCCTTCATGTATATTCAAAACACATACGTTTGTATCTATTTTGGCAACGCGACGAATGAGTTAAATGATTAATTTGGTGAAAAGAAAAATACACCGATGGCAGTATGCTGATACACTTTGATTCCATGTGAGTGAGTGACAGATATAATCATAACTAATGAACTATATATTTTATATATCTCTACCAGGAGTGTTGATGATTTTTAAAAATCGTAGCTATATCAGCGATGGACTCTTGATATTCAAAAACACGACCGATTATTTTCCAAGTTTTGCGAGCACAAACATTCACAAGCTGAATTTTTATGTACATAAAGATTAAATGTGTTAAAAAATAGCTAGATTAACGTTATCATTTACGATCGAAAACATTCTGAATTATCTATAGGAAAAGTAATCTACATATATAAAACAAAATCGTTTTAGTTACACCGTTTATAACTCGAGAACGGCTGGACCAATTTTTTTTAATTTTGTGTTTTTGGATTTGTCTTCATCAGAAATAGGATAATATTTATTAAAACACTGGAAAAATTCACGAAAAAAAAATGTATGAAGAAAATTCATTTTCCCATACATTTTGTATGAAACGGCTTTTTTGATGATATATCGAGAACAGATTGAGTGATATTTTTTTTCATTGAAAATTTATACGATTATTATATACTTATTGAATATTTTTCTATGTCAGCTTCGAGAAGTTTTCACGCACATTGAAAAAGTAAAAAAATCACAAATAATTTAATTGTGTATAAAACGTTATATATGATAAATGACAGAAAAAAAAGAAAAAAGTATGTCATAAATGACAGACACGAACGAAAATGATAATTGGGTTTTAATAATTCTTATTCAGTTTTCGACCGTTATTTCATTTGAATTCGATTAAATTAATTCTCTTTAAACGATTTTTTTCTGAAATTCATTAGCGAAGAGCGATTTCAAATAGTTGAGTTAAGTTGATGATGTTCACTTTGTGAGGTTATGATATTTATGATTGTGCAGGCATCTATAATTGCCTCATTATGTAATTAACGTGATTAATTTTTGTGTGATTAATTTTAAAGTGTTATTTATAATGCTGAGAGTCTAATCTTTCACAACGAAGCCGTAATGCAATTCGACTCAGGAATATTGCGAATCAATCCACTGCAGATGAACAAGAAATTGCAGGGGAAGAGCGCCGCGTAAGTATGGCCCGACTTCGTTCTTCACAAACATAAGAACAAGACAAACAGCTCAGTTGGCAACAAAAAATCGTGGAGCTTATCGCACAGAGCAACAAGTTAATAATCATCGACCCGCAAGAAGAAATGCTTCAAGGGTTGATTTTAATCGAGTAACATTTCAATATGATTGCATAATTGACTACAGCTCGCATCCTTTCGTTCGAATTGGCCCAACGGATATTTTGTGCGACCATTGCGGTGCATTGAATTAGTTCGCTGGAGAAACGCCTGGATTGTGCTCTCTCAGTGGCAAGACGAAATTGCCATTCTTGCTTCTGCCACCTGAGTCATTGCATTCATTACTTTGTACCGAAATACCAGTATCACGACATTTTCTATCGAACGTTCAAAGATACAAAGGCTGTTTCCAAATGACTTCATTTGGAGCAGACATTATCGAAGAACGCGGATTCAATCTGACATTCAAGGTAATTAATGCTGGAGAGAATAAACGTTTATTTTCTTTTGGGGTCAAGTGATGACTACAAAGTCGTGATTTTAATGTTATTTTAATTTAATTACAATAGTGTTCATTTTGATTTGTACATTTATTAAACTTAATTCATTTTGAATATTTATTTTATCTTAATAAAAAACTTAATTTAATTATATATAATAATAAAAATATATATAATAAGTTAATACAATATTTATTAATTCTGAGGTGATACGAAATTCGCCTGGTCAGCTAGTATCATACTAAATATAACTATCGGAAATCAGTGCTCCTTTGTTATTCCAAGGTTTGACCAGTAATTATAGATTTATACCTAATTATAAGCAACTATAAGTAGAATGAGATTATGTAATATATATATATATATATATATATATATATATGTATGTATACGTACATATAGACAAATATTTTTGAAATTTTATGATGTGTTTTAAATAAAAAGGATGTATTTTTTGTGGAACTACCGTGTGGAATACTGTAACAAAAGACAAAAGTAAATATTGTAATTAAAACGATGTTAAATCACGTAAATTTGAAAGTGGAAAATGCTATCTGTGTTGTAGGTCTACCATATACTCTATTTCAGCTATTTCTAATTTCGAAAACGAAATAGCGGCAAAGATTATAACTACTGTGCAGTAGCAACGTCAAGTTAGGATTTTAAATGGTGACCTAAAACACTTCAATAAATGAAAAACAATAGCTGGACTTACGTTATGTCAAGGAAATCGAAAGTCATTATTAATTATACCGAATCATCATCTACGAAAAAAAACATAATTGGTACTGGAATATCAAACCTGTCTACAATTGTGTGCCTAATTTTAGGGACATTCATTTAATCACAAAATCCAATTCAAAAATAGAACTGAGCCCAATTAATGTAACGTTTAACATTATTAATTACACATATTCGCTGTACAAAATCGATATACCTAAATTAGTTATTTATAAAATATCTTTTAAAATTGTAAATTTATAACACTTCAAAAAAGAATAAAACAACTTAAGAAAAAACATATTCAAAAATGTGATCGATATTGTTCCATGTCCTCTACCGGTATCGTGATAATTGTAATTGTATGTCTAAGTATGATATTTTGTAAATCTGGCAAATGTCGAAAATATATTCATCCAATCGTCTCTAAGTCTTAAAAAATTATATCAACACTACGAGTAGTTTTTAATAACAATGTATATAACTTAAATATAAAGTTTAAGAATTAAAGTCTCTACAACATAAACTTCACCTCAAGGTATAAGTTTATCCTTTTAGGGAGGAGATACCATACACTTATGCTCTTTTAGCTATAATTTTGATACCGACATGCCGTAATCACTTCTTAGAATGTTTGACTGTAAAGCAGTACTTTTGTGAAAACTCTGCTGCTAAGTCAATATGTCTATGTTTACTTAAACAGGATACACGAACCTAGTTCAATTCACTTTAAGCTCAGTTCCAGTTCATTCTTAAATCAGTGTCAAGTGTTCCATCTCCGTTTCAATCTAACTATTTTCAAGCAAAGTGAAGTTATTTAAAATTGCATATCCCTAAACGATATTGGCCGAGCAATGTCAATACAGTTGTTATATAAATAAATTTAAATCTTGAATATATTTGGCGTTAATTTTATAGAAATTCATTATTCACAATTGAATGAAACTATGTGATGTAGTATTACTTCTACTTTCTTTAAGTTCTTTACCACGACCTAGGTTTCGTTATTCGTTCGTATTAGCAAAGATTCTAATCTTTACTAACAGCCCACCTGAAGATATTGTAATACAATGAAATGTAGATCGTGGTAAATAACTTAAAGAAAGTAGAAATAATACTGCACCACGTAGTTTCATTTAATTGTAAATTTAAATCGTTATAGTATTAATATAAATACATTTTTTGAAACCAGTTGTTAAATCAATTGTGAAACCAGTGTTAATTTGTGTTCTGATTTAAATAATTATTTAACAAAGAAATATTATGAATAAAAACTATTTCTTTTTTGACTTATTCTTAAATTGATAATGTAGTTCGAAAGACATGTGAGGTAGGTAAGTAAAATAAGTATAACTTCCTCCTCCTCCATACAAAATTCAACGTCAAGTGAGGAACAGGGTATACGTCAAATTTCAAATTTAAGCTATTTTCTTTTTATTGTATAATCATATTTTGGAAAAGATAAAAAATCGACTCTGTACAACATTTTTACGTACTATCATGTCATATTTTCAAATTTGTTTGTTCTAATTTTTGTAACACATGCCTATTAAAAATAATAATAAACAAATTCGGATTTGCAATAATTCAAACAGAAAACATATATTTTTTTTTATTTTTTCTCCAAGATTAAGGAAATGGTTTTCAGCTAAATTCGACACTCCATGTCGTAAAAAAATGTACCGACACTACCATTACAAGCTATTCTAAAATTTAGCGCAACTAATTAGGATTTCCAAAGGGTACAACACTTTCTACTTGTTAGTTTTAAAAAAAATTGATTTTTTTTCTCAGTGATAATGGCATTAAGTACTTATTCTCTTAATCTCGAAAGTAGAGGAAAAAATCTATTTAAAATGATATGTACTATTGGTGAACAGGTTATTTTTAAGGCGATGTCGTGCATGAATTAATACAGGTAAGCAATTCGGACATTTGCTTTAATGTACGTAACAAAATTAGTAGAATGAACCGTTAATTTTTTTTGAACATGTTAAATCTGTCGTGAATAGTATAAAGGCGTCACTCTCTCTCCCAATCTTGCTCTTCGTAGCGTCACTATCTGTCTCGCTCTTCCTCAAATCAAAAGGCGTCGCTGTCCGTTTCAACCCTAGTCATATCCATTGACATCTATCTGATTGAGATTACATAAATCTGAAACCAGAATCTTGCCAATAAGTACTGAATGCCGTTGTCACTTATTACAGGTATTGATTTAAAATTGGCTCTTGCTTAAAAAAACATTTTTTTTTAATAATTTTAATTTAAAAAAAAAATTTATAATTTTTTTTTAAGTCAAGAAATAGAATGTTTTGTACCGTTTTGATATCTTAATTAGTTGCACCAAATTTTATAATAACTTGCCATGATAGTGTCCGTAACTTAGCTGAAAGCAATTCCTTCTAATAATTTCAATAAAAATATGTCTTGTGTTATATGTTTTCTGTATGTATAGCAAATCCGACTTTATTTAATATTGTTTCCAATAGCAGTGTTATGTAGGCATCCGTTACAAAAATTAGAACAAATTTTTCATAATAGTGCCTAAATGTTGTACTGCTTATATCATCAAAACAAAATGGCTTTGATATCTCTTTTTATATTTTTTTCTGACTTGTTATAAACACGCCTACAGCTTATTCCTTGTTAGACGTAGAATTTTAACGCTTCTTTAACACTATATATATATATATATATATATATATATATATATATATATACTTTAACATCGAATAGCTTATGAGGGTAGTGGGAAGTACTTTTAGCCTACAGATGCAATTTCTATTCTTCAAGAGTATTTATCTAATTAAATTTACTGAGTACATTAAAATTGTTAACTTCTCTAATTAGCATTCATTTATTAACTGAGTTATATTGTAAATACTGAAAGAACAATATTTGTATCACTGTAAGGATAAGGATATAATTAAGGATACCAAGGTAAATCTATAGACAAATTCTTAATAAAAGATGAAATCTGATAGAAGATTTCATCTGCCCTAACTCATCGAAATCTGTGGTCAAAATTATTTGATAAAAAAGTTGATAGTTGGTATTTTGATAAATATATTTTTCTGCACTTTATGATATTTGCTAAATGTGAAAAAATATAAACATTGTCAATTTAGATTGCAATTACTATTCTAATTTAACATGCTGATACATATATGTGTCAGCACATCAGTAAGGCTAACGTGGTATTATAGTAAAAATACTGATATTAATACACGCTTTGAATAAAGGTAGCGTGAATTTCGTCGAATAACATTGTATTACGTTAAAATGATATGTTGTGCTCTTTCATTGGTGAACCAATATTATAAAGATGTTCACATAAATACACAATTTTATAAAATGTTGGTGTATATAGATACTGTTTATCTCACTCTAGTTGTTTTCCAATGTATGAAGTTGAGATATTTCAGGTTATATAATATTGAATAAAAATAGGTTTCCGCGAATTTAAGAAATTACAATGGATAAACAATTAAAATAAATAACTTGGCATAAATATAAGCAGAAAGTGAGACGAGTCAAACGGACGAGTCATACTTCAGATTTCGTTTCTACACGTTTCGAGCAAAACAAATATATTAACTGAAGATGGGATATTATGTTCAATAACACAAGTCAGTTTATTGTATATGATTTACAGAAATTGCGCCTCGGGTATGTAGGTTAAGTGCATTTGTATTAAACGGTATGTAGTAGGTATGAGGATAACACTGAACTCATAATAATATTACTAAGATCTCGGCTATGAATATATGAAATTTTATTGCGTATCTAAAAATAAAATTATAATCTTGCTTACGTAATAGTATTGTTATACTGTGACGTGTTCTCTATAATTTTTAAACACGCCAAAATTATATGACCGACCGATGTCACAGGTTTCATGCATATATTAGAGTATTAGCTGTACCTGTGAGTTTGTTATCCTGTGGACCTGCGGGAAATAATTTATCTGATATTATCTTAACTGATTAATTGCAATAAATATATGTTAATTTATTATGTGTTACTTATATGTTACTTTAGATTCAATAGGATCTCTGAGTGAAAATTTCATCGAAATCCTCTTAACTTTTCTTGGATGATGTGCAAACTAATAAAGAGACTCACAGACAAGCGGATAAATAATTAAAACATAAGGGTTTTGTGTTATTTTCTTTTTTCTGTTCTCCTAAATCCCTTTTTTTCTAAAAACCTTCTATAATAAAGTAGATAGCAATGAAATTTACATAGCTCTACACTAAATTTAAAAAAATTACAAGCTTATAAATATCGACACCACATGGAAATTTTGAACATATTGGGAAAATAGTAAGCTTATAACTAATGTACATATCGAAAAATTTTATATGCGGAAGACTTTTTACAATGATATCGGTTCTCAAGCGTATTATCGGTTCTCATTGGGGTTGCTTAGTCATGCATCTGCTGCTACCGCACTATTCCACACTCACCCATTTCACTAATGCAGGTTCGGGTGAAAAATGTTATTGCACGATTTAAATTACACGCAATGCCAGCTATTGAATTATATAGATACACTAAACTTTTGCGTAATTACTACGCATTGAGTAGCTAAGCACTTCCTTTTTGTTATATAAATCTATTGTATACGAATTTTTGAAAATGTTCAATTGATAAATCTTCGGATTGAGAGCACCAATTGCTATGATATAAAAATGTAATATTATTTCAAAACATCCCTATATTTAAAAAAAAAACTCCATCCTAACTGAACCCATTGTGGTTTTATGTATTACGTATCCAAACAGACAAAACAGACAAAGAGAAAAACAGACTACTTAAAAGTATATGTGTTCTATTAATTTTATTATGAGGATTACTCATTAGGTTATGTTGAGTTGGGGTTGGTTATATTGGGTTTTGTTTCCATTTGATTAAGTTGAGTTGGATTTTATTCGATCATGTTATATTGCATTAAGACAAACGGATCATATCGGGTTGGATTCTGTTAGATTATGTTAGTTTATATTGTTTTTAATTATGTTAAAATACGTTGAGCTAGGTTAAGTTATATTGGGTTATGGAGAGTTAGGTTCGATTATGTTGGGTTCATTTGTGTTGTGGGTTATGTTGGGCTGTGTGTTGGGTTATTTTTTGTCGGGTTATGTCGGGTTGGGTTACGTTGTATTGGTTTGGGATATGTTGGTTTATGTTTAGTTAGGATGGATTTTGTTGAGTCCGGTTGGGCCATGTCGGATTATGTTAAGTTGGGTTGGTTTTGTGTTATGTCGGCTTATGTCGAGCTGTATTAGGTTATGTTGGGTTCGGTAGGGTAATGTTGAGTTATTTTCATTGGGTTGAGATATATTCGGTTATATTGTATTGGTTTTTGTTGGGTTAAGTCGGATTGGATTGGGTAATGTCGGATTATTTTCGATTGGGTTGGGATCGTTTCGGTCATGTTGTGTTGGGTTGGGATTTGTTTGGTTATGTCGGGTAGTATTGGACTATGTTTTGTTGTGTCGGGGTTATGTTGAGTTATGTCGAGTTGTATTATATTGGGTTTTGTTGGGTTACGTTGGGTTATATCGGAATGCATTGAGTTATGTAAGGTTATATCGAATTATGTTAGGTTACGTTGGATTATGGTGTACTGGATTGAGTTACATCGGGTAATGTTTGATTAGGTTGGGTTATATTGGGTTGTGTTGAGTTGTGTTGGATTATATTGGGTTGTTTTGGGCTATATTAGGCCAAGTTGGGTTTTGTTGGGTTATGTTTGGTTATGATGCATTGTGTGGAGTTATCTTAGATTATGTTGTGTTGGGTTTGGTCATGTTGGGCTATATTGGGTTGGTGTGGTTTATGATGGATTGAATTTGTTTATGCTGAATAGGGATATGTTGGATTAAGTTACATTGGCTTGGATTGAGTTAGGTTGAGTTTGGGAATTCATGTTGGGTTGGGTGATGTTGAGTTACGTTGGGTTTAGTTCGGTTGTGTTGGGTTATGTTACGTCTACCTCTCGCGTCTCTCCGCTTTTGTATTATTGATTTGGTGTTGTTACAGTTACAATGCAATAGAAATATATTTTTCAAAATATTAAACTCTCATATTATTGCGTAAACAGATGCCAGAGTTTTCCGATACCACAAATTTCAGAAAAGTGTAGGGGTATTTTTTTGAAATTTCCATTTTAATTGGTTTAGAAGTTTTTACGTGACGCATATTAAAAAAGACAAACAGGCACAATTCATTATACGTATAGATTAAATAATTTTCATGTTAACATTATATTTTTGTGATAATTAAAACAATAGAATATAACTGTTCTAAAATGTTCGACATGTTATGACCATGAACAGTAATATACTATGTAATACTTAATATATACTACTTTGTAATTAATAATATCTATACATATAATCAACGAAACATTTAGTAGAATTTACAAACATTCACGCTACATTTTCTAAATTAAATTTAATTACGACACAGAATTTTATTTCTTGAATCTAATTTCTTTCATGTGACAAATATAAATCTCTTCTCCAAAATATTAAAGAAAAACATGTTGATAAAAATTAATTTTTTGAAAGGCTAAAAGAACTAGTGAAAGGAAGGGTTTTAAATTCTTTACACATTTGAAAATAAAACATTTAAACACCATAATGAAAATCGACATCGAAAGTAAACTTGAAGAGTTATTAATTTGCGCTCTAGACGGTAATTCACGTACATCAAAATTCGTTTGAAGAAGCTAATCATTAAATAAATAAGGCGATCATTTATTCAGTAGGTTTAGCAGTTATTTATTAATCTTAAATTTATTAAAAATAAAGTCCTGAGAATACCGATCAAAATGTTCCTTAAGCAAATCATTCAAAATAATAAACTTAAACATTTTATCAACCCCAAATGCGTGAATTATTTAAAAAAATATAATATAACTAAGTACATTTCAAATAATGGAACACAAGAAATTTATGAACGTAAATGTATTAGGAATTATTAGAATTGCGGGTACTAATTTTAATTATAATCTTCAATGGATATTTATCGGAGTAAATATGGAAGTCAATGAAATGGCTATCAATTAAGAGCATTTCCAATTCAACACATGGGCTAAATTTTGGTTACATTTCTATTATTAATTCCTTTATTAATAGCTCTGCTTTTTGTCGGTAAAATATAGTGTTAAATTCAAAATATATTAAAATACGACTTGTCGTTGATCTTTTCTTTATAATTATGTAATGATAGTTTTCTGAAATTCAAATCAGGTTCTTAAAAGATCATTTCTTAAGTGATAATGATCTTTTAAGACTGGATTTAAGATTCCAGCCCGTAACGACTCGATGGGATACATGTTCTCCGGGGAGGCTTTGGATGTTGTTTGTATATTTATCAGTTAGCATTTGTTTTCTTGTTTTCAGCAAGTTAGCAGTCTTCTTGTCTTTCAAATTAGCAGTCTTCTTGTATTTTTAAATCGTCGGTGGAGGAAACAGCGCCAGATACTATTTTTGCCGCTTTGGGCTGTACTCATTCCAACTTATTTTTTTAATTAGAGCTTAAGTGTTACCATATTGGAACACCATACTCCATAACTGGCCTGATGAGAGTGATGTGGGTAGTTTGAATATTTTGCGTGAAAAAACTGCGTACAAAACCGGATGCCCGTTGGGTCTTGTTTGAGTTGACAGTCAGCTTAAGGTCTTTTAACCATTTCTCAAGATTTTCTCAAGAAGTCCTCTTTGGAAGAATTGATTTACTTAGTGCATATTCGGTCTTATTAATATTTTCGCTGTTGTGTCAAACGACAATGTCATCTGCATAGAATGCCATTTTTGTATCTTTAGAGATATGGGGGTGTATCTTGTTTACGTAAAGTAGAAATAGAAATGGACTAAGAACTGACCCTTGTGGAATACTAACCCAAAGTCTTTACTTTTTTGAGAGGAAATTGTTGTTTTTGATCGCAATTTCTCTACCTCTTAGGTATTCTGCAATCCGGATTAGTGCTTGTCCTTTTATTCCTGAGTCATGTACAATTTGAATTATCTTTTGCCTCCAAACTCGATCAAAAGAAGATGTCATATCGACGGAAATGGCAGTTATATTTTTTGAAGGTTTGTCTTGGAGGGAGTCAATTATTGACTAGCATAGGAAGAAAAGCTGGTCTGTTGTTGAGTGTTGAGCTCTGTAAGCTGTTTAGTAGAAATTCGTTTTTTTTTTACTTTTGATGAACGAAGGGCGAATTCTTAAATGTGTAAAGCACTCAGTCAAATTGCAAAAAATACTTGTAAATGCGATTGGACAATAAATGAAACAGTTACTTACGTATCAGTTCTTGCTTTGAGAATTGGTCTTTTGGTTTGAGAATTGGTACAATTTTTGTAGTTTTCTATTCTTTGGGTATTTTTTCAGATTGCCAGAATGTATTGATAATATTCAGAAGTTTTTCTTTAGCAGTTTTACCTAAGTGTTTGAGTATAGGTGCTAAAACAAGGTCGTTTTCAGAGACCTTGTTTGATGGTATTTATCTATTGAGGTAGAAAGTTCGTGATGTTACGTGTAAAGTCGCTAATTAAATTGTCGCTTCTGGCTTCAAAAATAATCTTCTTACAATGACTGATTAGTTGAATGCTTAGCTCTGTAAGCTGTTTGATAGAAAGTTGTTTTAACTGTTATTATTAATTGTTGAAACATTTGAATAGTGTTCTGCCAGAGCATTAGCGTTGTCAAGATTGTTTGTACTATTGTCGAGGAGACTGATAAATTTATAGTGTTGAAATGTCGTTTAGTTGTGAAATGTCTTTGAACATTTCACGACACAGAGCAAAATTTATGACGAAGTTCTACGGTATTATCATTTTTAATGCCCCGTTTATTTCATCATTCAATGATCATTTTATCGATATATCTTTACACGTATTTTTGTGATCTTTCCAAAAGGGTACCCATGAATCTTTCCTTTTCACTTTTCACTCTAGGGATTGATATTTTAAAAGCCTTGTTCAAACTAATTACGAAAATTGTTGTCATATTATTTCTTTCTCCTAAGAACGTTTAAGGGTAAAACCAGGGAAACTCCAGGAGCATTTACCTTATTTGACTGATTCGACACATAGATCAAGGGTTGTAACTGTGATCACTGATGGTATTTTTTATGACAGTCCATTGTGCTTTGGAAGTGCTCAAATAGTTTATGGCTGTAATGTATTCTGACTATTTAGTTCCGCTTGTCTTTGAAATATATATATATATATATATATATATATGGTATTAAATTCAAATGTATGTTCTCCGTTGTTAAGTGTTATTAGATCCAAAACGTCAAGCGTTTCCTCAGTTTTTATTTCATTGCTGTCCAGTGTAATCGAGCCCCACTTTGGAATTTTTTCATTAAAATCGCCTAGAACAACTATGGAATCTGTAGATGTAGAAATGTATTTTTCAATTGTCGCGGTGCTTATGCTTGTATTATAAGAATGGTAGACATTCGTGTTTAAGATCGAGCGGTTTAGAAGGTAGATAACAGCAGCTTGGACTTCGGTGGAACTCTCTAGCTCTCCGCCATTATCAATGATGATTTCTCTGAATTTGATCCCAGGTGTCTAAAACAGCATGGCAAGGCCGTCTTCTATTTTGTCTTTTCGGTCTCTTCTAAGTACGGCCTTTAATTTTGAAATTTCTCTTCTCGTTTGCTTTGTCTACTGTAGACAAGCAATATATGTCGTTAGCTCATAGGAGACACTAGAGCTCATCAGTTTTTTTCTGAGTGCCATTCATATTTAGTTAAAGAATGTTAAGTTTTATATTCGTAGCATATTTGTCATTAAATACCCGGACTGCAGTTCCTGACGCGTCGGATGCCACGAACGCAATATATTATTGGCCCGCGTAATAACCATTTCTATTAATGAGGGAAAGGGTTGCCAAAGCCTGTGATGAGGTTGGACTTCTGCCTGTTGGTCATCTGGGGGTATTACATCACCCTTCTACCACTCAAAGGTAAAACCAATGGAGGTGCTCCCTCATCCGCTACCTTGGGGAGGTTCTCAAGATTAGAGGTTGCTGGCTCCCCTGGAAAGCTACTTAATTATACATAATATTAATCAAATATACCAAAAAAACAGAGCATGACTAATGAATAAAATCAAAATAAATTTAAAGTAATATCTATACCAGGTCTTATAAAATGTTTAATGATGCAAAAAACGCGAGAAATATAGTACTTCAGTTTATTTTTAAATTTTTATTCAACCTATAAAATTAGTGGATGATATTTTGCGCACTGTGAATGAAATTCATCTAATTTTCAATAAGATCTCGATATTTTTAATCAATCCAAGAATGTATTATTAAACTTTGGGGGGAGGGGTGTCTCACATTTTTGTGGCAGTTCAGTGGGCGGTGATTCATCAAAGACTCGTTATCTTACCTGGTGTGATTTAAAGTAATTATGATAGGAAGTGTATGATTTTTGTTAGAGTTTATATTAAACTATTATAGAGTAATGAAGCAGAAGCATTCACACATTTAGTTTTAAAACTTTTCATTTTTTGGCTATTGGTAAGAAACATTATTTCAGACATCCTTATATATAATCAGGCGATTAAATAAACACATGTAAATGCTTCGATTATCCAAAAATACTTTATTATAAATAACCATATCTGGCACATCAATAAAACCAATGACAAAAATACGATAGTGAGTATAAATATATATATATATATATATATATATATATATATACATATATATATATATATTTATATATATGCACATGTATGTTCATATATTAGGTTGGGCGTTAAAAGTAAAAAGTAACGGGCGTTGTTCTCGAAGCTCCCATGATCGAAGGTAATAACTAAGACGTTGCACTGTTAATACGCATTAAATATGAACGACATTAAGACGCATGTGAGGCATTGTTTACTTTACGAGTACCAATCTGGTTACTCTGCTGCTCAAACTATGCGTAACATATGCTAACGCACAGCTCCTGAAGCAATATCTGAAGCTATTGCAAAACGATGGTTTCGGCAGTTTCGCAGCGACGATTATACCCTTAGCGATCAACCACACTCTGGACAGCAGGTGGAATTAAATAATGACAGGTTAAAATTGATAATTGAGGAAGACAGCCGATTAACGACAAGTTGGCTAGTAACTGAGATCGGGTGCTCCCACGGAACTATAATGACTCTTTTATACAGCTTGGGAAACAGTTTTAAATACGGTGCGTGGGAACAGCATAAATATAAACCGACCAGCCGTAGTCGTAGCTCGGCCCTTATATAGCCAAACAGACCAATTATCTTATCAAGAAGGTATTGAACAGACAAATTATATAATCAATGGTTTTGCATGTACACAACCGTATCACTAAATCTGCCTCTGAATATGTAAGTAACAGAAAATGTGTCATTTAAGATGCAGAACAATATTTGCCTATTATGTGTGATTGATTACCTTGTGATTAAAATTAATCAATTCGATAAATAAAATATTATATTAACGTCACTATTTAACTTAAATTTATTTAACTTCATTTCCAAAATAAGATATTATTTTAAAAATAAAAAATTTAACGAATAATTTAGAAATTTTACATATTTTCACGCTAGATTTTCTAAAGTAAAATTTACAATAGAAATTTTTTTTTCTTGAATATAATTTTTTTTATTCTTAATTTTTTGTAATTCAAATATAAATATCTTCAATAAACATAAAGTATGCTGATTAAACTATATTTTTGGGAAGCGAATGGTTTTTAAACTCTTTATATATTTGAAAATTAAAACATTTAAACACCATAACGAAAATCGAAATCAAAATAAAACTTGCAGAAAAATTAATTAATACCTGAGACTTTAAAGTTTTGGATTTTGGTTGGAAACAGACCCCCTCCCGTCATATTCCCCAGACCTTGCACCCACTGATTATTGTTTGTTCAGATCGGTCCACTTTACGCGAAAAAAACTTTGATAATGAAGACCAGCTCAGACTCTTCATAGGCCAATTTTTTCAAGCCCAACAATAAGACTACCGCATAGTTCTTAACTTAGGACACGCGGTTTTAGTTCTACTTTTCACCACGTTGATACCTTAGCTTCACGATCATTGAGGTTATCTAAATATATCAACAATACAAAATAATCAAACTAAATATGTAATCTTTAAGTTTTATAGCGAGCATTATGAAATTTTCCTCATATGAGCAATTATATTTCTAGTTTATTTTAATGTGAACGTATACCAAGTAAACACGTCATAAACAAAGGTTTCTCAATAAATATTTTAAATTAGACAAACAATACACATACGAACGTCGACACCTTGTTTAATATTGCTGTCATAAGGTTAGCCTGCTAATCATTGTACCTATATCAGCTTCCATATTTCATTTCAAGTTAGTTATATTGACTACAAGCGGTGGGAAGTTATCTTGTGTGAATTATTTGTATTATTTTAATATAGGAACTTATCGAAAATTTAAAATTTATGAAGATTTGAAGCTTTCAATAATATATAGGAGATTATGGGTTTAGACTCTATATTTCTAATAACCTTTACTTTCATTAAAGTTAACGGAGATTAAGAAAAGTTTTATTACATGATAGAGTGTATATAATTTAAATTTTATGGGGTCAGTATATTATTTAATGTTCAATAAAATATGTATATATATATATATATATATATATATATATATAACGTGTGTATAGTTTTCATATAAAGATTTAACGTAATAAAAGATTATATTTCGTTGTAAAAGATTATATTTCCTTTAATCGAAAATAAAACACTATTTTTTCATTAAGGTTCATAAGTTTTGCCCAATAAAACATAGTTATTTCTTTATAATTTATTTTTATAAGTAGTGAAATGATAGTACTTTGTGCGACCTTTATGAATGTATTTTAAATGATACAAAAAACAAGTTTGAAGAAGGTTTCTCAATCTATTTATTTCCTTGCTTAAAGGACCATTTCAAAATTATTCTCGTCCTATCTTTAGCACTGTTCTGTGTTAAAGACTACAGTTTAAGAAAGGTCTATAGATTAAGAAAGTTTTAAAAAAAAACTGAAAATCTTTTTATTATAATCAAAAGAATTATAATAAAAAAAATTAAATTATGAAGTTACAAGGACTCAAAGGAGGCTTGAGTGTAATTCTTCAAAAGCTTTCGTCAAGCTTAGAAATCTGTGCGAGTAAATTAATAAATTAGAGCGATATTTAATTGTTGACCGTTAAATGTCAATATAATATTTTTGAATAGCAACACTAGTTGCTGACTGTCAATCGTTCTGACGCCGGCGTTCAATGTAATGGTTGAGTTAAATAAATAATAATTTCTTTCACTGCAGAACACCTTGGTTTTTAATTCAAAATCCATCTGAGTAATCTTGCCATGATTGAGAGCAATAAAAGGAGGACAACTTTAAAATACCATGATTGAACTTCGAGCTGGAAAAATTTAAATCTATGGAAGTTGCAATCTATTCTTTTATTACGAAGGTAAAATTTACTAGAAGTAGTAGATGGAAAGAGAGTCAAATCGGAGGCCGGGATTGATGAGGCTGCATGAGACAAAAAAGACGCCAAAGCCCAAACATGGCTTATAACAAAATGTCAGAAAACGCAATGATGCATATAATAACTTGCACTAAATCCGCGGAGATGTAGAGGAAACTGTATAAAATAGGTAACAATGTATATAAATATAAATATCAATATTATTAAATGTTAATGGGAAATTCTTTTACAAAAATATGCTGACAATACAATTAATTTCAAGTAAAATATAAATGAATAAGATTAAATTTATACAAGACAATTAAAAACATTTAGTAACGTCAAACTAAGTAGTTTTTAAAGAAAGGACTTTTTAATTTGGAAGGATAGAAGATACCAAATACTCACAAATAATGACATTTAATAATTACAATTTAAAAATTCTTTCACTAAAATTCAATCTGACTAGCGACATATTTCCCTTTGCCTGTAGTTAGAATATTAAAATATGCTGAATATATTTGGCGTTAATTTTGTAGAAATTCATTATTCTCAATTAAATGAAACTACGTGATGTAGTATTATTTCTACTATCTTTAATTTCTTTACCACGACCTAGGTTTCGTTGTATTACAACATCTTCAGGTGGGATATTAGCAAAGATCTTTGCTAATATCCCACCTGAAGATGTTGTAATACAACGAAACCTAGGTCGTGGTAAAGAAATTAAAGATAGTAGAAATAATACTACATCACGTAGTTTCATTTAATTGAGATTAAAATATGCATTAAAATTAGTTTGCACTGGATGGTTCGCCTTACCTATAGCCAGAATGATAAAGTGTGCAATCAATTAGTTTGGGCTAGATGATATAAGCTAGTTACTGCTTTAATTCAGGAGGTTATTAATATATATTTATTCTTAATATTTGGTAATTTAACAAATGCTTGCAAAAACATATTGTATTCTGACAATTGAATTCGAGTACAAGTGACGACAGAAGCTATATTAAGTAACCATTCTGTTATTGAAATGCAATATATGGTTCAATTTATCCACAACTAAAATAAAAACGCGCATTGAATTAGTTTGGTCTAGACAATACAAACCTTTGTTTCACAGGGTCTCAATATGAAAATCCTATTTCACTGATTAATACATACATCATACCTCTCTTACTAACAAAGCTTGACAAAACAAATATGACTTTAACAATTAGTAAATAATTTCCACCATTTTTGTGCAAGATTCAACTGCCTGTTGTGAAATTTAAAAATTATGAGCAATACGAGTACAGTATGAGTAAAAAATTTATAAAAATTAAAGAAATGAAAATAAAATCGTATTTAAATATGGTATACAAAATGAAAACGAAATAAAAAAACGATATAATTTAAAAACGTATTATTTTTCAATTCCCTCTTTGCAACTTCAGCAAGAGCCTTCGCTTCTCGATCTTGACTTAACAATATTTCTTTGCGGATTTCATGGAGCTCATCTTCTCTTCGTTGCCTCCTGCTCTATTCCTTTCTGATACAATTCCTCGGTCTAAAGTAACTGACGTTGGCTGAAAGTGAACTGGGTATCCGAAAGCTCGCTGAATAACGGCAGTTTATTAACAAGGAAGTACTAAACCTGTTTGCGTGGGGTGGCATTGTACACCAAACCAGTGTGACATACACATAGGAGTAAACCGACAAGGTAGAGAGGGAAAACAGAACTCTGATTGAGGCAGCGCAAATAATTTTGTGTGGAACATCTACTAAAAAAATTATGGGCAGAAACTGTTCATACCACTGCATATATGTTAAAAGAACTGGTAAAAGTAATAAGGTTGGGAAAACACTATATGAGACAAATGGACAAACAAATATTTCAAGATTTTTGGACCCTGTATTTGTCCATATCCTAAAAGAGAAAAGAAGAAAATGGATCTCTAAAGGTTAGAAAGAAATCACGGTTAGCTAAGGAGGAGAACTTAAAGGTTCATAGTTATATACATAGGTTACAGAGTATATTTACCAGAGAAGAACAGTGTTGAAATGTTGGTTTTATAGATAAATGTGAGGAAAGGAAGGAGTAGTTAAAAATATACCGGAGAGTCAAGTGTCAAGTACAACTGTCAAGTACAGAAAGTAAAGAGCAATTCTTAATAGGAGAAAAACAGTCCAACGAAGGTAAAGAGCGCTCCAGAAGAGTAAGAGTAAAGAAGGAGAAAAGTTCCAATTGATCTAATGACAATTAAAAAGGTTTAAACGTGCCTTTTACCAGTAATGAAGATGACGAAGATTTAACATCACGTCAAAGAAGCAAGCGTGTCAGGAAACAGACTTCGTTCAACACCTGTTATAAGGTCTATATGGAGGAAAGTGAACTTACCGAGAAACAACGCAGATAAAAGGTCTTAGTAAGTGTTAGGAAGCTGTGAATAGAGAGCTAAAAACCCTAAAAGAAAACAATACCTGGAAATTTTGTGAAAAACCTGTAATTAAAAAAGCTGTAAGTAGTAAGAGGATGTTTAAAATTAAAAATTCTAAAGACAATATTCACTACAATGTTAGATTATTAGCTAGGGGCTTTTATTGGGATGATATAATGGATTTATATGAAATTTATGCACCCGTAGCTAAATTGTCTGCTATTAGTATTTTTGTGTCAGTAGCTGCAAAGTTAAATTTACATATTTACTAAATTATCGTTATAGGGGACTTTTTACATAATAATATTGATAAAAATGTAAATTTGGAATTGCCAGAAGGTGCTTAAGGGGGGATACAAATTCTGTTAAATTAAATAACTCTTTATATGTTTTGAAAAAGTACCCCAAATACTGGAACTACCAATGTAATTCCGAAATAATGAAGCAAGGTTACGTTAGGTCCCAAAGTGACTGTTGTTTGTATGATAAGTATAACGGTGAAGCTAAGACATTGGTTTCATTATATTTTGATGAATTTTTAACTTCTGGAAATAATAAAATACTGATATATGAACTTAAGTCAATGTTAAACAGCGAATTTAAAATGAAAGACATGGGCTTGGAGTCGAACTCCTTAAACATACATTTACAGCAGGATTTTGAAAATAAAATTAATGAGCTGAATTAAAATGAATATCTTGAAAACGTTTTACAGACATTTAAAATATATAATTTTAAAGAAATGTGTACCACTACGGGTATGAGTAGTAGCTAAAATATTAGAAGAAAATAATGATTTTGTATTTGACAAAGATATGGAAAAGAGATATAGGAGAATTATAGGTTGTTTTTCTTATGCAACATTAGGAAGAAAATCAGATATTTGTGCCGCTGTATAAATTTTAAGAAGATAGCAAAATAAAGCAAATAATTTTTTTAGCGGCTTTAAAAAGAATTTTGAAATATGTACCACACATCATTGATACAAATTAGGGTATAAAGGTAATAATGACATGTTAATTAGATATTGCGATACAAATTGGAGGGAGATTTAATGGATGGAAAATCCACCACTTGTTATTGTTTTCTGTTTGCAAATTGTTTGATTTGTTGGTTTTCAAAGAAGCAAGCCAGTGTTAGTCTATCGTCTACAGAGTCAGAATATGTGGCAATCAGTATGGAGTCAAGTGAACCCTGCTGGCTTGTCAATGTATTCCGATATTTTACTTTTGTTAATGTTTGCCTTGTCACAATATTCAGTGACAATCAAAGTGCCATAATGATTGCTAATATGGAGTGTGTTAAGCGTTTGAAACATTTATATTAGATATCATTTTATTAAAGAGTTGACAAAGGACGGTAAAATGAATGTAAAATATTTAAAACCAGAAAATCAGACTGCAGATATATTTACAAAGGCGTTGAATAAAAATTTACTATCGAGGTTCATAAGCAAGTGTGATCGATATGGAAAGTAAACTTAGTATTTGTTTTTTTTATACTATTACATGGTATTGATAGGTAAATGTCCATGTAATATTTGTTTTGTATGATAACCCTGGTCCGATCGTTTTCCATCTGTCAAGCGTTCTAACGTCGGTGTGCAACGTAAAGGTTGAGTTAAATAAATAATATGTTCTTTTATTGCAGAATACCTTTGTTTTTCATTCAAAACCCATTACTAATAAATCTCATGAAACACAAAAAATATAGGTTAGGAAGAAGTCTCTAATAAAATGAAGTATCTAAAAAAATATTCGACTATATTAAAGCGCAAACACACACTCGGTGTCTAAAATTACATCACTTCAAATGTATAATTTCGCGTACAATTCTCATATACGCAACTTCATTACCAAATGTTACATAGTCTTGATCGTCATCTGTGTATTTTAAGCATTACGTCTTTCCTTGTACTCCTTCTGTCACCTTCTTAACCTACATCTCCTCTCTTGTCAGAAGAGGTGCGCTACTTTCTAAAGAAAGATTTCCATTCGCTCTCCCTTACACTAGCATTATTCAACATATATAATGGGAAATAATTCTCGATCATATATGGTATGTTTAATTTTGTTTGCTCTTAAATTCATGGGAATAGAAATATGCGCAGCATGTTTTCATAAAACCTTTAAATTAAGTTAACTCTCATTCAAATTTCGTTTTAATATAATGTAGTAACCAACGAGAGGAATTTAATACATAACAAGAATGTATTTATATTTAGAACATTTAGAAGCAAGCTTTAAATTAAATTGTGAGTAATAAGTTATTTTTTCCATATTAAAACATAATTATATATCTAATAAAGGAAAACGATCTGTAAAATTCAATTAAAACCTCAATAACCTTCTTTTCTTAATTTTTATATGTAATTAAATTCAAACATATTACCCAATCGAGTATCGCCCCTTCATTTTTGTTAAATTGTTAACATTTAAGGTTATATTGAAAATGAATCTGATATAGATAGCTTCTCAATAATATTTTAAATATGTTCACCCATATTCTTTAGATTTTAAAATAATTTGAATCCTGATATTAAAAAGCTATATCTTAATCATTTCCCAAAAAAAGAAAAACTACTTTTAATAACTAAACAATCTGTCAGGCAATTTTTCAATTGGTCTTATTAATCATAATACAATATATCGCATAAGAATGTCATATAAGCATAAGAATGTCTTAACTGCCACCCCAAAATCGTTTATAATATTCGGTGCAGTAATATTTAATTTACTGTAATATGCTAATATTTCAGTGAATACTACCTCTTTTTCAGTTTATCCTACCTCTATGGAAAGAAAATACACAAGATTTAAAAAATGTTATACAAATTTAAAATTAATTTTAACTATGTATACAATTATTTAATAGTTTTAAATTTCCGATAATTAATTTTCTAGATTTAATTGCCTTTTATTACATTTATTATTTTACTTAACCGACATACCTCTAATTTAAATTAAAACATAGCAATATCTGTATATTGTTATGTTTTAATTTAAAAGTATTTGTAAATGGAATATTTGTGTTGTAAGTGTATTTGAGACTAATAGAGTTGCTGGAAACGATTAATATTAACTATTAATATTTTATTTCAATACAATTTTGTTTGTGTTTTATTATTTTTAGTATTTGTCACAAAAAAGCATATTTGATTTAAGTCAAACTCGTATATTTATAGTGCCTCGATGGGTAAATTTTCTTATACGAGAAGGTGGGCTACAATAAAAATTTGAACATGGTAAGTCGAAGTGTGACGGATATATTATAAATAAATACGATAAACAATCATTGCATTTAAAGTATTGTAGTTGTGTACTATATGAAAATACATAAGGTATAAAGATTAATTTAACTTTTCCCGATTATCGCACCGCAAAAGAACAAAAAAATGATCGCTATGTAATTGAAGTATCCATTCGTCTATTTATTATGTAGGCTTGCTGAGCTGGCCTGTGAGTATGGTTTACAGGCTGGCAACTTAATGTGGGACGGAACTCAACGGTCACGCTCAAGCTCCCGACGTGCTTTAGCATCCGTAGTTTTATCGTGAATTTCTGTAGATTTTGTCGTGATTTTCCGTAGCGATCGTATGTATTCAGGAATAGTATGGGCTTCCTGTTCCTGTTATTTTAATATTATTAACGTTCAATTTCCATATTTAATGGCTATCTAAATTTTCTACGAGCATCATAACACCGTTCTTCGCTCTATCGGGTGGAATCTGATGATTATATGTACTGACGCTGACATTCGATCTTGCTTATGGTTGGTGAAGAAATCCTGGAAGATTTTATAGACCAGAATAAACTCCCACTATGTCACTTACTGGGAATGCCTGTAACTTTCTTTGATATTGATGTCATTCCATAGGCAAATTCAGAATCTGTGTGCGGGATAGGCTCACCATTACCTACCATGCTTACCTACCATGATTTTCGACTCAAGACAGAACTTCGGGGAGAAGCAAAGGGAATAGGACTTGAGTAGCCTTCCGTACCATTGCTCGACTTGCCGATGCGTGCTGGGGGCTAAGCAACCCGACCTTCGAGTTGATTTATACGGCAATATACCTTGATATGTTGGCTTATGTGTCAACGATGTGGATCCCACTTTGCATCAGGGTCAAACAAGTAGATTAGCATAACTTTAGGCTTAAGTTAGCTTAAACTGCGTGTACTTAGGTTGCAGCGCTAGACGCTCGTGGCTCTGACTATAGCTTACAGGACATGTTAAATGGATGCTTTTCTGATTTGCGGAAAATCTATCATAGGTTTTCTGCTTACCGACCATGCGATTGTCGAACGGGAAATTAATTTTTATTTCGCTCATGGTTTCACTTCGGTTCATTGAGCTTTGAATTTATTGAGAATAATTTTTTTTAATCCACGTATTTTGGAGATCGTTGCTACTCACTGGCAATCCATATAGACTTCCACCAAATAAAAAGGAGATACTATATGTTATTATTGCCCGATTTTTGTATCAATATTTTTTAAAAAAAAACGTAGAGTTACAAAAAACTAACATAAAATATTACTGAAGAGTGTTCAGTGTTCAGAGTGTTCAACCCATATATTTAATCAGAGTTAGATTTTTTCTTCAATACTAATTTAAATTTTGTTATTTTGACCGAAAAAATACTCCACTTTCAATCCATGCAGTAATATATTATTAAATCTCAAAATTTTTTAGTGAATTCATTAAAATTACCATGCTGCTATGCATGGCGGGTTCTAGTACAATATCAGTGGAATTGTTAAGGAATTTATACATCATTGATTGATACGAAAGAGCAGGTTTCGCGCCGAAGGGTGAACATTACGTGGACTGATTTCTGACTGTGTCATTGACCTTAATACCTTTTTTTTAACCGAAATGCGACTTTATTTAGATAGTTTTGCAGCATATTTGTTGCCATGTTTGGTTCGGGTTGCATCGCTAATATAGCTTTATAGCCAGAAAATGTGCCATTTGCGGTATGGGCGATAGTTTCAAGGTCATATGTATAAATGAGTTAGAGTACGGGGCCCAACATACTACCATGTGATACATCTGCTTTAATTTTATGGATACTGGTAGGTAGATCACCATACTTCGCCATAAAGTGCCTTGCCACTTTCATCTTCAAACAATTTCATTGACGAAACATGTTCATATCCAACGCTTTGATAAATCTGTGATTTAGTTAGAAAAAATGGGTAAATTTAAAATATTTGTCTTATTTGAACGTAGATCCATAAGACGTGAATTTTTAATTATGATATTTATCTGCTTTTTATCTATCAAACTGATTATTTAAAAAAAATAAACATTGAAGTTTTATCAATACAATTTGATATCTAAGATTTTTCCGCTGCGCCGACTTAACAATCCTTCTGTAAAAGTCTTAACTAGCTTTCAAGTATTTTGAAGACTTAGTTAATAAATTGATTTTGGATGTGTATAATAGATCGTAGTGCCACATCTTGTCAAATGGCTGTTGTATATCTAGGTACACCGCAGCACAATACAGTTTGCTATTTAATTATGAAGGAAATGCATTAGATGTTACGTAAATAATCACAAATATGTCTGCAGTCAGAACTTATTATGTATGATTACACCTATCGGAATGTACGGGATTCATATTGCCGAGATACACGGGCTCCAAGTCTAATGTCAACATTATCCAAATATTCCAATCCAAAATCCTGAAAGTGATCGCTCGGGCGAATTGGTACATTACAAACGAAATCCACTTACAGTCATGGAAAGGCCAAGAAAATTACTCAATATTATAAAAAATAGAATGGAAAGTCATTCTAATGAACTAAGCCAAACCTCTTGGCAGTCACCTTACTCACTAGAAGACTTATATGGAAGATACCCCGGGACCTCAAGTGAAGAAAAGCAATAAATATTTATAAATATGTGTTATTGGACATCTAATTAGCAAGACTTAAAAACATAAGAGCACAAAATTTGTCAAATGTCCCAGCGATAGAGACAGATCCAAAGAGAGAGAATAAAAAATGTTAAGTACAGCAAAATAATAATAGTTGACACAAAATGTGGCGTTAGAGAATGCAGAGATTCCATTATTAATTTCTGCAACCCAATTTACCTCCGTCTCGGTAAAAAAATTAAAAAAGTGCATGACATAATTTTCTCAATATAAAGATTACTTGCACAAAACGTCCCTTTAAATTTTTTTTTCTTTAATGTTGTTGTTTAATGGTGTTTATTTTTTTATTTTAATAATAATCTGTTTAATAAATAAAAAGCAGATAAATACCATAATTGAAAATTTTCGTCTTATGTATCTACGTACAAATAACATATATTTTAAATTTATTTATTCTACCTAAATCACAGATTTACCAAAGAGTTGAGTATGAACATGTTTCATCGATGAAATTGTTTAAAAAACTATGAAAAGGGGGTAGTAAAAATTGATAATTTAAACACAACCGTCTTAAATAACGAACAGTCGCAAACTGCCAAAACGTCTAAAATTATATTAACGAGGAGGAGCCACAAGCAGTATTAAACTCAAATCCGAGGGATTATCAATGTAACTATTTAGTGAGTTAAAAAAATTAATTAAAAAAAAACAAGAATTATATCCGACCTAAAGTACAATTATATATTCGAGCGACTTTTCATGAAACCATAGCTAATACAAACTGTCAAACATAAAAATAACTTGAATAAATTTCGGAAATCAACATATAATTTTTAAAAATGAACGTGTTATATAACAATGATGTATTAAAATATTCCTTTTTTTAGTCTTCGAATATTAGTTCGACAGCAAAATATCAACTTGCACTAAGTTTCCAATCTTCATGAGAAAAGCTTCGAAATATATAGACCTGCATAAAAGAAACTACTATGTCATTTTTAAGAAACCACTAGGTTTCTTCAGCAAAATTATTTTCCTTTTGAAACGGAACTTGAAATAATAACTTATATTTATAAATAACTGTTATTTACAGGATTACTTCAATCAAAATTGTAGCAATAGATAGAAATAAATTGTAATCCAAATTTTTAGATTACATCTTGTGAGAAATTTGCTCCTTCATTTAATTTTTTTACTTTTTTTACGTTACGTCATTACGGGAAAATGAAATAATTAAATGCGCAAAATTATATTAATATTTCTCAGTAAATATTTTAATCAGCACTTGCGTGTTCCAGCTTCTTGCGTGTCATGACTTATTTAAATTATTACATTCAACTTTACCTCCATATTCAACGTTACGTTATTCCATTCAACTTTACCATACGCTACACATAAATTGGCCTACTTTTACTACATCTATATTCAGGAATTACAATAGGATTATTTCTCAGGAAATAAGTACTATTTACCCTCAATTTACTGCGTTAATCACGCTAACGTGAGGTACGTATTTCGTTTAGAACAGAACCTTTGCGTGAACAGCTTGCTTAGATTTATTTTATGTTGATTTTCCTACGAGTGGAGTACGATGAACTTGAGGCCAGTAGATGCGATTTCTATTCTATGATAATTTATCTAACTGAATTTACTGATTTCAATAAAAATGTTTTCTAATGTCCCACCTTTAAAACAACCGAACACTAATTAGATCATTCACGTTTTGTCCGTATGTCGGTCATAGCCGTTTTCGTAGTCGAGCAGATGTTGCTACTTAAAAAAAGTCAAATAATTTAGCCGGCGTAGAGAGGATAGCAATCGGTCTAAAATTCTTTATGGCTGACTCCGAGCCACCCTTAGATATAAGTGTTATCCGGGTAACTATTCAACGTAAAAGGATAGGAGCCAGTTGTTAGAGAAACTTTAAATATGTGTTTCAAAAGTTTCGTAAAAATAAGCGCAAGCTTTGAAAATGTACTTGGATACACCATCGGGTCTGATTGAACTCTTCAGCTTAGAGAAAATAAATTGAAGATCACCATAAGAGACACATGTTCGGCTTCGGTACGATAGCAAAAAGCCGCCGCCGCGATGTCTAGTCAAGTAATGTTCGAACTATTCACCGACCGGAAATGCTTATCGAATACTTCGATTGCCGCTGGGACAATTGCGCCACCGCATGAAGTAAAGTCTCGAGCGCCGCGGGTAGCTCTTTGGGCGCTTATATAAGACCAAAACCGTGCACACTTGTTTTTTAAATTTAATTCTACATTGTAAATGTAATCACCTCTAAGATAATTTATTGCGCGTTTGACAGTAGACGGAAGCGATTTAAACATCTCGTAATCACTAGTGGAACGATATTGTTTCCAACGTCATTGAAAAGAGTATTTACGTGTGATTCGGAAATTAACTGCTGATTAAACCAGATCGGGTACTACAACTTAGTAGGCTTTTGAGTCTTGAAGGGAATATATGAGTTGATACCAGAGATTTTTCGGCTGTAGAAAACATCGACAGCGATATTCACGTCGTAAATTGCGTACAAATTGCATATTTAAAGAGACATTCTAAAAAAATATTCAAAAATAGAGCATACTGGCCCTGGTTTCCGAAACTACTGAAACATAAAAAATAAAAAAAGGTTTGTAAAATCTAACAAGAAGCGTATAGTATAGCTATAGCTATCCTAACTTTATCATTGTTGTAATATGCACCATATTTTTAATCCTGTTAAAGATATAGTATAAAATGTATTATGGGAAGAATTAATGTTTGTAAATAGTTTAATAGAAATGTTATGTACCCTTATATGTTTTAAGTGCTGAAATATGTACGGAGCCTTCGCAATGCGAATTATACTCGTATTTGACAGGTGTTTTGCCACTGGCATTATTTAATTTTCGGTCGATACATTTATTTTTCAGAAAAAGTTTATCCACATAACAATTATTTAGAATATTACTAATGGGCAGGCGATGAAAATGTAAGGCGATGAAAATATAATATCAGAGAAATCTCGTAAAGCATAAATAGTTTATTTATATAAGTTTCAATGTATATTTTTTGTTGAAAAATTTTTTTTAAGAACTACTTTTTTAACTAAATATATCAAAACGAATAAGCAACAAACAAAATGACTACATACTATTTACAAAGTAAATAATAAAATTAGCAATATCTATATTTTATACCTAATAAATTCCCGAATACATGACAAATGTTCCAAATTCTCTATGTATTATTATATTATTCTTACCCTTTCGTAAAGGACTCAATTATTAGTTAATACAATTAATATTTCGTTTAAAAACTTTCGTATTATTTTTGAAAAGATTATGTTCTAACTATTTACCAGACTAAATAATATAGATGTCATATGTACATGAAGGGTGCTAAGGAGAGTGAGTGCTAAATGTAATAATGAAATGAAATACTTATGATGTAATGAAATCGTTAGACATAGTTTTTACAAGAATAAAAATGGATGTTTTGCACAGAAAAAATGCGAATAATGAGTTCAGGTAAATTGAAAAATTTATCATTTTAATGAAAATAATAGATTTAAAGATTAAATTGTTTTTAGCAGGGTAAATAAGCTTCTCCCATATATTAAAAAAAAGAGTAGGTAAAATTCAATAATTCTCTTGATTTTTTAAGGGATTTAATTATTATTTAAAAAAGTCGGTGGTTATCATTTTAATTTTTAACGGTTACGCAGAAAATATTTTATTCCATAATGTTATTTCAAATACTATATCCTTTTCTAGCGAAGTAAGTACTGGGAAGCTCGCGAGTATAAGGTGTCTACCACACGTCCATATCCTCCGATCTATTTCGTGTAGATCACAATGCCATGGTATGAATGTCATAAATTATCTTCTTGCGAGAATATATGAATTTGCTATGTTCCTAATTAATTTTGGTTCTTTGTATGAAATTATTTTCAAGCCGTTGGATTACTTTTTTTTTAAATTTCAGTGTGTTTTTATTTCCTTACTAATTACGGATCTATAAAGTACAAGATGTATGTACGGTAAAAGAAACAAGAGCCCTAGCAAAAGTAGATGTCATCGGAATTCATGTAATCGTGAAGATCATCAAGAGAATTATGCAAAACCTGTAAAAAATGAGAATATATTTAGTTGCTCAAAAACATGAGACGGGCATGACTCAACTAAGATTTTTTTTTAAATTTGGTAGTGGTCATTTCCATCAAAAATTCAAAAACCAATTCAAATTAATTATACTGATAATCATTTCTAAAAAGCTGTTATGTAGTCCTTTTCTTTTGTGCTGTCAAATGTGGGATATATAAGCATCAATTTTCAATTAATGTTTTTACAAATGATATACCTATCATTGTATATTCTTTCCTAATCAAATAACAGCTTGTTACATTTAAAAAGATACCACAATTTCTAATTATGTTTTGTTCCATTCTCGGTTTTGTGGTACGATTTTAAAGTTTCAAGTAATTTCGGTAGGAGATTGTATGATAATTTACAAAATTTTTGACTGCCTAACATGTCATTAAAAATAGCTTTCTACAATCAAAGTGAACCGGATATTTGACACTCGTTCGTCTGATTGTACCTTATATTTAATATTGATAATGCATATAAAACCAAAATGTTTGTTGATAATCAAATGACACAATTAAAAATTATCATGCTAAAAAATTATCATAAATTGAATGCTATACAAAAAAATTATTAATAAAACAGTTATTTTTCCTGATTTTGTTTTCATAACTTTTCAAATATCTATTTGCCTAGACGCTAGAAATTCTTCTTCTTTATTTATAAGTGTAATTAAACATAATGCAAATAATAAAAAATCGAACGCAATGCATAATTTGAGATTTAATTTGACTGTTTCAAATGAATAGCAATATTAACGAAAAATTAGATTATAATTAATTTAGTTTGGTTTTAAAAAATCTTGATAAAATAACATTTTCATCATTTACTATTTTTTTATATTTTTCTTAGCTACTATGCATAAAATATAAGTGCCATAATCGTAAGAGATTGGACTAATAATTTTAAAGAATTTTTTTTTCACTGAATATTTTACTACAGTACATTTTACTTACAGAAATAATATTTTTTTACATTTAAATTAGAATAATAGATCCAATCTTGACATTAATTGAATTAACATAAGTTTCTACCTTATTTCTATTCCCTTCGATAAATAGCATTTTTAATAATGCCTGATTACTAGTCAACATTTCATGCTTCTACTTTCTAGCAGGAGCAACCTAGCGATTTTTATTACTTATAAACATAAATGTTTTGCGTAATGTAATTCACAGATTTTGCATGAATATTTCAATAAAATTACGTAACTAGTCTGTGCAATAAACGCCACGTACATTCAATGTCATCCTACTCTATATATGTATATCCTTTAAAATAATTATAAAAAAGCAAATTACACATTACATTTTTTTTACTTATCACCCGTTATCCGAAAAAAATATACAGGTAGCAGGATAATACTTGAAACCACGACATGGAAGGAAGTATACTTTATTGACAGTATATATGACATTTCTATATAGATAAGTGCGATCACGAATTTTTAAACGACAAGTTCATCATATTAAACTAATTATCTAATTAGGCTTCACCTGTCATAATACATTAAAATCAGTGATTACAGTTATTTAAGATTATCGTGTGAATTTTATTTTAATTACACTTTAATCCACTGTGGGGTCTTTTTGAAATAAAAAGAAATATAAAATTTTTAAGTCATCTTGATTTAAAGACTTATTGATGAAACTATTACACTAATGGAACATAGTATATTTGTCAGCGTATTAGCACGGCAAACATGGCTTTACATTTGAAGGACTGACTTAATACGGCACCTTTTTTGATGTAATGGTAAATGCGGACACGCAAAGTCGAGCCTTGGTGGCTTTACAAGAAATATTTTACAAAATCAACGGATTGGCCATTGGTTGGAAAATAAAATTTAACGAGTCTAAATCCATTCATGTCACATTTGCATTGCGATGAACAAATAGCAGTCGCACGCTTGTCTTAACGGAATTGAATTCTCTTTCGCAGAAGCAGCAAAATACTTTTGGATTCCATCTAGATAGTAGGCTTAATTGGAGTCGCTACCTCAAAATAAAAGTCGAGCAAATCTGGTTGAACCAACGATAATAGTTGTGGTCGCACGTCATTCTAAACTTAACCTCGACTATAGACGACTAATTTATCTTTCATCAAACCGATTTGGATATATAGTATTTAACTTAGCTGTGTGCTAAATAGTCAAATTGTAACGTAATTCAACGAAGGGAAAACAATTTCATTACCAATACATATCGTTATGTAACGAATCGATAAAGTCACAACGACTTAGACATAAAATGGATTAATTAAGTTGGGCGAGAATATATTATTAAAAACAAAAAAAAACGAGTCCCAAAGTATACCGACATAGAAGCGACTTTTGGATATTATCTAGAATTAAGATAGATAAAACGTGTTAAATATCATGAAATAACTTCTTAAATTAACTTAATTTATACGGGAGCTGAACATTGGTCAATGATAATAATAAATTGTATATTAAGAGTTTATAATGTGTTTCGAATAAGATATGCCTTTGAAAAAAAACCGGTACAATATATCTATATATAATCAATAATTAGTGAATCTATACTACAAAGGAAGATTGGGTTACAAGTAGGTCACAATGACGAACAGAAAAAATATTAACTTTTCTTATTCCCAATAAGTGAACCAATAACGTTTCCTTTTATTATTATTGAATTCTCCAAATTAATTTATTATACGGATACGATTTGATAGTAAGCTGGCAAAAATCAGTAGCGATTTATTACGATAAATATTTTATTATATCGATTTTGTTGGTAATATACAAGTAAGTAGTAGTATATTAGAGACTATCGGAACTGGACAACGTAGATTTCCGAAGTGTAAGGTAGCATTTATATATAAGAAAAATGAAAGTCCACAAAGTAGTGAGATAATTTATACCACCTTACCCTATATATTTATTTATATATAGTGTAAGGTGGTATATATTATGTCACTATTTTGTGGACTTTAATTTTTCTTAAATTTCAGTATCTACTAGTTGTTTGTTGGTTGGATATTTGTATGTATGCTTATATGTATTTTGTAATCAGTAATCTACTGTGAACTTTCATTTTAAACAATACCTCACTCAGTTATATATATATATATATATATATATATATATATATATATATATATATATATATATATATATATATATATACCGACATCCTGGGTAATAATATTATTGAAATAATATTATTAACATAAAATTTATAATTTATTTTGATAAAACGAACATAAAAAACCTCTAAATTAAATTTACTCAAAATTTCAACAATTTTTAAAATTACGTTCAACTTTTTCCTAAAAAAATTGAAAAACGTTGAATTTGTTCATAGCAAGAATTTCTCCATGCTTATTCTGAAATTTATTTAAGAAGTCAAGAAAGGGTTAATTTTTTTTTAAAAAAAGCAGAACCGTATCTCCGATTTTGTAAGTAGTATGAAAAACTCGTACTACGAGTACGAGTTTTTCATACTACTTTTTTCATACTCTTCAGGTACATTTTTCATACTCTTCAGGTACACAGCAATAGTTTCCTCATTTCAGCTAATTGTTACTATAATAAAATATCGTTATTATTATTCGAAAGCCCGATATTATTACTTTAAAATTGATTAGGCACAATGAACATTTTAGTAAAATTTTACACATTCTTGTATCATATTTCCTGGAAAATAATTGAATTAGCATAAAGAATTTTACTTCGTGAACTTAATTTCAATCTGAACAAATATAAAACCCTTCCCTGAATACTAACGAAGGAAAGTATTGATGAGAAAGAACTTTCGAAGTACTAGTAGAATCAACTACTACATAGAGTTTTTCATACTCCTTATATATTTGAAATCCAAAGCACTTAAACACCATAATAAAGATGAAAGAAACTTGAAGAGATGTTTAGTTTTACAGAAAACCATAATTTACTTAAATGAAAAATTGGTTTAATAATGTAATAATTTTATAACTATGTCGGTCTTAGTAAATACTAATTCTTTCCCAATTTATGTCGCGAAAATATAGGTTGTTACATTAGTTGGAACATAGGTTGTTATATTTTCTTAAGCAAGTCATTCAAAATATTACAGTAAAAAACTTTCATAATGCCAAATGCGAGAACCACATTAGAAACTAATTCTGGATTTATATATACAATTCAGATATCCGAATACTCGTACAAGAAATTTTTGAACATAAATGTATTGAAAGTTATTAAAAACCCACTTAGTCATTCTTAAAATTATCTCCAATTTTTATTTATGGGAGTAAATATTGAAGTAAAATGAAATATGTAACATTTTTATATATACTTCCAATCCAATACATCCGCCAAATTCAATTTACATTATGGTCATGCCCTTTATATTTATAGCTTTGATTAATCTCTGCTCTTTGTCCGTAAAATATACTATAAAATTAAAAATGTACTGAAATAGGGCTCGTCGTTGATGTCTCACAATTGTATAATATGTTTAAAAGAAATCATTCATATTTATTGGCTAGTTTATTGTATTTAAATATAATCATTAATAATCAAATGTACTAAGACTATATTTCCTCGCTTGAAAAACTTCTTTCCATGTTTGAAAAAAATGTCTCCCTTTTTTCTAGACTTCAGAAAATTTACAAGGAATAAAATAAAATTTAATTTTAGTTGTAAAAGTATGTCATGCCGATTGTTTACAACGAAACATAGGAAATATGTAAGTCATTTTTTGTATCACACGAACAATTAGTAGCCCAATTTTTCTTTAGTCATAAACAAAATTTATTTCATTTTCATCTAGAGCCGGACATTTTTAATCACTGATCAAATTCGTAACTAAACTACGGAGGTTCACACCAGCAACTCGGTACTCAGCGCTTCGTGAAACAAATTTTTTACTATGCGTGACATGACTTAATAGAATTTACATGTAACGTGTAAAACTATGCTTTAGCATGAACTATTTATATGAAACCCCCAGTGGTTACTACATTTAGTTATTTTCACACGTCAACCATAAATTCGCTTAATATTGTCAATATGGACATTGTAAATAATTTTTAACTTATTTCGTCAAAAGAATATATAAAGTTTAATAAAAGATGAAAGCATGGAATTATATTTGCAAAATTTTATTAATTACCACGCTTTCGATTTCGAAATTACTAGCTTTAATAAATAATATCTCTTATATCATAAACAAATTAAAAAAAAACAACTTACAAACGAAACAATTTTAAATAAGTTTAAAGTAATATTATAATACTTCAAAAGTAATTTTTAGACAATTTGACCTCTTTTTATTTCGAATGTTCATATAACATTTACGTCGTTTTAAAAACAAGATTCAATTTATTAATGTATAAAGTTTTATTGCGACTTAATCGGAAGGGCTCTTTTTTAGTTTTTGTTTTAATGTTCATAAGTCTTGTAGATTTAAAACATACTCAATACAATATAATTTTTTTTCATGGATTACGAAGTGAAGGTGAGTTCGTATTTCATAGTAAATGTTTTTTTAAAGATACGGAAATGAGGGTTTTCAAAAACTTTCTTCCCCTCTTTCGTTGTTTAAATTACCGTATTAAAATTATTGCATCTAGACTCTTGGCCAATATATACACCGTGCTACGTTAGATAATATATTACTATAGATTAACAATGTTCTCAGAAGCAAACTGAATTTGTTTCATAACAAAAAGTGATGAGCATAGTATATAAATTATGAAACTGGTAACAACTCTAAAAGAGACTTAATTTAAGTTTTTTAGATAAACTTCTTCATAGAAATAAATTTTGTCTTATTCAAAAATCCACGTGATAAATTAGACAAACACTTAATATAGCTCTTGGAACACCAAAACTCAGATTACTAAGAATTGTCCAATACCATGCAACATTTAAAAAAATATTCGTTATTACTAAAGCTCCAGGGTTTATACTAAACGAATAGGTTAAAATATAAAAGTAACTATAGCTCTAATACTACATCTCAAAACATGCAGTCGGTTTTCAAAATTATTTTAGTTCACAAAAATAATTTCGTACACAATTCTTATTTACACAATATTGCACGTTTGTAGCCGTCATAGGTACGATACTATAATTTTAACCATTACGTAGCTCAGTGCTATGACCTTGTTTGCTGTCGCCGATTTGACGGACACCTGTCACCTTGTCGGAAGATTCTTGCTCAAATAAAGTTACTTTTTAAGAAACAAATAATTCCGTTTACTCTCCCATATACTTGTCTCATTATTTTAACGTAATTTGAATACTATTTGCATACACTGACCTGTAGAACGCAAATGTTACAATAATGTAACAATATTACTTATATATTGTGTTATTGTATGGTCGTGGTGTGAATATAAATTATAATCAACCTTATTATCCTTAATTTCATTTTATTTGTGCTTAAATTCGTCGAGAAAGAAATAACCGCAGTATGTAATTATGAAACACTTAGTATAAAATAACTCTTATTATTATTTTGTTACAACAGAGAAATTTATTAACTGGAAAGAAGTTATTATGTCTTAAAATGTGTAAAATGTAGCCTTAAATAAAATTTTGAAGGATACTCTTTTGCTCTACTCAATGACACTCGTATTTCAACCACATTTTAAATTTGTCCTCTTTTTGAGTCTTTCAATTTTAAAACAAATTGAATCCTGACATCAGAAATTGGTTTACATTTTCCACCAATAGGTGAAAAAGGTTTAGCTAAACATTCTATCGGTTCTCAATTAAATTCGATAATTAAATGGAAAATAATAGAATTCAAATACATAAAAACTATTTTCACTGCCTCACTTTTTTCGTGTTCATGCATTCCCCGAAATCGTTTAAGGCCTTAGCGGTAGCCTAAAATTTAATTAACATTGCCAATTAAGTAACAATAATACATTGAAATAAATTGCATATTATTTTGTGGGAAGAAAATTTACAATATTTAAAAAAGATAATAAGTAAACCAAAATTTAGTTTCGCCTGTAATTTTGTATTCACTTTTTATTTCTTATAGTATAATTTTATGAATTTCGTACCCACAATTTTTTATAGCAAATCTAATCAAATGACTGTAGAGAACAAAAATAACCTAACATTAGAAACTAATTAAAAATGAAACTAACACGCAAGTCATAAAAAAGAAATTGCGCATTAATTACTTCGTTGATTCCAAGAATTACTAAATATAACGATGGAAGGTCATCGTATTTAATTGTCTTATATTTTCTATTTGACTTTAAGGACAAATTTTAGTAAAGTCTACAACGTATGAACAGGTATTTGAGAATAAGAAAGTTAAAAGAAATTATAAATATTGACTATACTCATTTTACAGGAATGAAAATTGTCTACCTTATTTACTTATTTTTAGTCTTTGACACAAAAATGGCTTGTTAGATTAATATGAAACTTTCACCATCGTATAATTTATGGTGTCATAATGAATAAATGATATTCATTTTGAACGTGTGGACAAAGAGCAATAACAATTTAAGTGTAGGAGGCCATAGTCTGCTGTTGCTAAGAAAAATGATCGCACCGTTAAACCATTATGGCTAAATTAAAATAACATATGAAGTTATATAACATATGAAAAGATTAATATATATATATATATATATATATATATATATATATATATATATATATATATATATATATGTGTGCGTATATCTAAGTATGGAAATAACTAATTATAATTCGGGTTGGCTAATAAGTTTTTAACCCCGAATTGCTGTCAACAATTTTTATTAAAAAAATTATGTTACATTAAATTTAATTTAAGTATGCACCAGTATTATCTACTACTTATCGCCGTCTAGGTGGCAGTGACAATATGCCTTTCTAATAAAATTCCGGAGACTTTGATTCAAAATACTGTGCGAGGTCGTTTATGAGATGTCCTTTAACGTCGATTTTTTTTAAATGTAAGTGGTTATTTAGAGCTCTGAATAAATGGTAATTACTGGCACAATATTCGGCAAATATGTTGGTTGAGTAAGTAGAACCTAACCGAGCTCCTTTAATTTATCTCGAGTACGTTTTGCTAGCGTTATCGTATAGAAAATTAACTCGATCTTGTTGACTACTCAATTTGTTAGCTATTCGGTCCAATTGTTCACAGTAAATATCTGCATTAATTGTAGATCCCTCTGGAAGCAAATTGTTGACATTCCACCAGCAGCTGAATATTACCTTTTTGGCACTTATTTCAGGTTTGAATACTGAAACTCCTGTTCTCCGACACCCAGCCATTAACATTTGCATGTATCAACTCCGCACTGAAAGTGATATTATGACAACTCGTGGGGTATTCACATACCGTATTTTGAAACTTTTCCCAATTCTTGCAAATGTATTACTATGTTATTGTGACTACAGTGGAGCTAATCTACCAATTGACGAGTCGTCAGTCGAGGATCATCTTCAATTAGGCGTCGTAATTATAGAACGTCCAATTCAACAGGATGTCTGATACGATTTTTGTTCTCAAGATCGTAGTCCTCATTCCTATACTTTCTGAACCAAATATTTGCCGTCGCGTAAGACATCGTAGACTTGCTCATCGCATGACATTTATTATTTGTGGCAATCTTTGCATCGTGAAATTCGCAAAGTAATAGAATCCGTATTTGATTTCGATTTAAGTCCATTAACTTTTATGTAATTTACTTAGAGTTTCGAAAATTTTTTTGGAATATCTACCAAAAATTTGGATGGTATTTTTGTATAGAAATCTTTATTTAAAAAGTGACGCTCGGTTTGACAGTTTTGCTGTCACATATTTTCATAATAAAAAAACGACTTTCGGTTTGACCGTTTAGTCGCAAGTTTCAATAATAAATTCCGCACTGAATGTTTTGCAAACAACAAATTTAATTGAAAATGGTGATATCTTTGGCGCATTCAAAACCGTAAAATTCATCAATTTGGTGTGCAAACATTCCATTGATTACAGTTGG
The DNA here is from genome assembly GCA_039881145.1 of Druceiella hillmani. NCBI lineage: Eukaryota > Metazoa > Arthropoda > Insecta > Lepidoptera > Hepialidae > Druceiella > Druceiella hillmani. The sequence continues at coordinate 9,435,044 of JAYKKI010000093.1, forward strand.
TAGTTTATTTTTTGGAAAAAATGCCACCAGTGTGGTGTCGAAACATCGGTAGGCGTACGTGCAACGGAAATCAACTACATGGTCGTCGAGTCAATGAAAGTGACTAAGAGCCTAAAAATCGTTTGGGGGCAAATTAAATTACAATTTCTCAGGCGCGATCTACAATGACTTTGGAATAACGGATATAGTCGAGTTCGATTTGCTTAGTTGGAGCATATGCACAAAATGATTTGGAACGACGACAAAACAGACGCCAAACATGACAATTCGAACTGAACTTTTGGCGTTCAGGTACGATCTAACAGTCGATTACGCCGCAGATGACCTACGTGCGCCAGTACAATAGACCAGACTTATTCACCACTTTCACTTGCGACCCAAAATGAAGCACAATCACGCAGCTTACCTGGTCAATCATCTAGCGATGACGCCATGACTTTATAGCGCGAATATTCAAGCCAAAACTGAAGGTGATAGACTTAATTATAAAGTATTATTTCATCGGAAAAGTGCGATATTGGATATACTGGGGGAAGTAGCAGAAAACTGGAATACCTCATGCGCATGTTTTCCCGTGTATGTCCGAAAAAATAAGACGGGATGAAATTGAAATTGTGAAAACCAATATGATTCTTGAACCATATTGGTTTCACCGTGCATGTTCCGTCCGTGCAACCGGTAATCACCGTGCATGTTCGAAAACAAATGCTCTAAATGTTATCTGCGTGCTTTGTTTGCTGACAAGGCTTTCAGAGGCAATGACGTTACCCCCTGTATCGTCTTCGACCTGGAGAGGAAAACGGCAGAATGATAAAGTTGAAAGTCAAAAATAAAGACGTGGTATTCAACAACAGATGAATTGTTCCGTATTCGCCGCTGCTTTCCAAAACATTCAAACCGCATTGCAATGTTGAGTACTGCAATCCTGCCAAGTCCATTAAATATGTTTCCAAGTACGTCATGAAAGTAAGCGACATGGATATATTTAGTATTGTAGATCCTGAAGACAACGATGGAGTTTCGCAATACCAGACAGGAATATATGTTAGCAGTAATGAAGCGGTTTTCGTTCTCCATGCACGAACTTCATGCCGTTGTGGCTCATTTAGCTGTGCACTTGAAGAATGGTTTATTTTACAGCGGCTAACGTACCACAGAGAAATAATCAACCACCAGTGACAACGCTAATAAGCTTCTTCGAAACATTCGCAAGTGAGCCATTTGCAAGAACACTATAATACAAAGACAATATGGCTAAAAATATTTTACATCGAGTGTAGAAAACCACGACGAAAACCTAACTTAAATATAACAAGGAAATCTAGAAGAAGGCGTTGATTTCTATACAGGATATTTGTTCAATAATATTGCATGAATTAAGAATTCTAACACTGAATCGCACCGTGTATGATACATTCAATCCAGAATTTGGACGAGATCGTCAATACGATCGAGATGCTTTGAGCTAATCAGTACGATACATTGCTGATAGCAGTCAACGACGGCTAGGGAGGAAACTTTTTCCTCGCTGCACCTAGCGGAACTGGCAAATCGTTCCTAATTTCATTGATTTTAGCTTCAATTCGCACACAAAGTCAAATAGCGGTGGCCGTAGCATTATGCCGGAATGCTGCAATATTGTTAGAAGGATGACGATCAGCTTATTCTGCTCTTGAACTGCCACTAAATTTGCAAACATCTGTGAACTGACGTCTAAAACTGCCAAAAAATCAGCAATTATGAAAGTACTACCAAATTTCAGAATAATTATTTGGAATGAGTGTATGATTACGCACAAACAAGCATTGGAGGCACTCGATAGAACATTGAAAGATTTGCGTGATAATCAGGGCCTCATTGGGAGTCATTCTGCTGGCCGACAATTTTTTCCAAACGCTGCCATTCATTTCAAGATCAACAGCTGCTGATGAAATAAGCGCTCACTGGAAGTCATCAAATTTGTGGAGATACGTAAAAACTATCAAGTTAACAACAAATATGCGAGTTGCGTTACAAAATGAAGAATCGGCGGAATTTTTTTCCTAGCAATTATTATACATTGGCAATGGAAAAATTCCGGTTGACGCTTCCACTAGCTTGACTTCGTTTCCACCTAAATTTTGTCAATTCACAATATTGAAAGAAGAATTGATCGCAAAAATGTTCCCGAATAATGGCGCAAATTACAAAACCGTGTTTGGATTTTAGCAGCAAAAATTGAAGACAGACGATTTGATGATAATAATTCATGATCAAAACGTTAGTTCATTGCATTCATATAAGTCGATCGATTCCATTACCAATCCAGATGAATTCGTCAGCCATCCAATTGATTCCTGAATTTATTGGATTTTCCAGGAATGCCGCTCCACAATTTGCAGCTCAAAGTCGGCTCGGTGATAATTATGTTAACAACCGAAACTATGCAATGGAACCAAACTCTCTGTTAAGAAGCTGATAAACAACATGATTGAAGCAATGATAATCATAAATAAGTTTAAAGACCGGAATGTTGTTATTCCAACAATATCACTAAATCCAACCGACCTGTTGTTTCAATTTAAGCGTGTCCAGTTTCCAGTTCGTCTTGCATTCGTAATGACGATTAATAAATGGCAAGGCCGATCGCTGGAAGTGTGTGGAATAAACCTGGAATTGATATATTTCCCCCATGGGAAAACACGCGTACTCGAGGGTCAGTAAACCATCTGCATCGGCACTATTCGTTTTCTCTCCGGACAGAAACACAAAAATATCGTTTATACAAAAAAAAATTTACCCAGCATTGCGATGGTCGAATTAAACATACCAGAAAATAATTGTCAAAACAATGAATTTCGATTTATTTTATCATTTGCAAAAAAATTATGAACCTACTAAAATTGTTTTGTTTCAATTCGCACAAGAAAAGATTCCGTTTGATGAATTGGTTCTCGATGAACTAACACACAATGCACAGTCTAAACAACTGGAGATAGAGGCATGTTATAAAATAAACCTACTTAATATTTTTCGCTAAAGCCACTTCTCATTTTCTTCATTAATACTTTGCACCCGTGCGAAACCGTGGCGGGTGGCTAGCTATAAATAAAACCGGGTTACGAGAGAATTATTTTAACTTCACCACGAATCTATAAACATGGTTTAAAATTTGTTTATTTTCGAAATATTCATCACATTATTATGCCTTTGATTATTTTCTTTGATTATATATTAATATACTCACAAGGTGAAAAGTGATTTTAATATTTGTAAATAGTTTAATAAAACTGTTTTTATCTTATAATGTCTAAGTGTCTACGTAATTCTTGTAGCATGGGTTCTGCTTGTACCTTACAGGCATATTTCATTGTAAAAGGGAAGCTAAGAGTTATTTCTTAGTTAAATAAATAAACCGTTGTAGCTATTTCAAAATAATGATTAAGAGAAACGGATTCATGGCAATCTGTGAAGGAGTTCCAGAATGAAGTTTGTAATAATTAATAGCTTGTTATAAGCTTTTCTATATTATCAAATTACTAAATTTTTGGGGGTGCCATTAACAAAATAACAGTAAATTAATTACTTCACAGAAAAGCGATTCAGATCATACTTGTCAGGCAAAGCGGCTTATTTCAATTCAAGTGATAGATAATAAAGACCGCACTTATTTTGTATATTAAGCAATTTTAACTGGTACTTTAGATAAAAATAGAATCTGAGGACTAATTTAATAAACACATTCTAATTAAAATATAAGATTTCAAAATCCTAACATAAATAAATTATAAGGTAAATTTGATATTTTTTTATTAAATGATATTTTAGAATATCGTTCAAAATAATAATAAGTGCGGGAAGAATACACAAAATTATTAGTACGGTTTAAGGCGCTAATAATAGCAGATGGAGCTAAGTTCATAAATTGTTTAGCAAAATCTACTGAACTGATGGATACGATAAAAATATATGTTATTCTTGACAATATTTCCAAATTCCTGGTTGTAATCAAAACACAACTAAAATATCTTTCCTGTCTGAAATAAAAAATCCAAAACATCTCGTAACATAAATTTTAAACCATATTAAGCGGGTTACTTATAAGATTTTATAAATATAATTAAAAAGATTGGCTGTTTACGTCATATTTTCAATCTTGGTTTTTTTTTATTTTCAATAATGTAAATAATCCTAATAAAAATTGTGTTTTATTTTCAATAATTTAATATCCTAATAAAAAAAATAAAACACATTTCTTTCCAATACAAAGGCGCGTTTTCGCCCTGTCCATTACTTCTCGTTTACTCGCAAACCGAGTGTGAGCTGAGGTGCGGTGCTATTCAGATCTGTCATTTGTTTTCCCACCCGCTCAAAAATTAATAAAAATAAAAAGGGATGTAATTAATTTTAATATAAGGTTTGAATCTGGGTTTTAATACCGTTGATATAAGTTCAGTTTAGCACCAATGATATTTTGATATTTTTTTAATAGGACATGGAAGAATATGCATTATATATTGAAGGAACATATATTTTGAAATACATCCTGTATGTCAGAATATATATTGTAGCTCGTGATAATTTATCATAAAAAAATAGATTTGAAAATGTTTACACATTTATTTGTACGGGAAAAATTTTAACTTTTTTTCTTTCAAGTAATTCACCTTTTTTCCGACCTTTTTACTTACTCTCTTTTGAATGTTTTGGGTTTGTCTTTTTTATTTTAATTACTGTTTCTGTTTATAAACTTTTTATGAGACCCTTTTGCTTATGGATCTTTCGGTTTCTTTTTTTTAAGTCAACAAATCGTTTTGCAACAGACAAATAATAATAATATAAACAAATGTTAATATTTTTTTTGTATACAACACACACACACACACACACACACATACACACACATACACATATATATATATATTATACGTAATACTTTTTGGTTACTAATTTTTTTTATATTTTATTTTTTTTTGGATATCAATTCAAGTAATATTTAAAAACAATATTAACATTTCAAAGAACATAATTCGCAAATGATCATTGTGCGGGTAGCGAGTTATTAACTAGGTTTATTCAGTTCGTGAATATGGCAAGGCATCTAGCGTGGCATTAGTTTATCGGAGAGTGAAAGGGGCGGAGCTTGAAAGACAGGTCCTTCAAGGTCATCGAATGTTGTTAGTCCCTTATTTATTAGGAATAAAAATAAAGGCAGGCTTCAAGCAAGAAATCACAAAGAAAAGGCAAGTCTTCAAGCTGAAATAGAGTAAAAAATAAGCTAGAGTTTCCACATTATTATTGATTTTAACTTTTTACAACACTTTACTAAATTTCAATTTAATCAACTGAAATGATTTCACATGTTGAAATTAGTATGAAAAGTGGCAGATCTTTGTTTTTTGAGACTATTGAGGCTGTATACTTTCTACCTGCATCACTCCTCCTTTTTGATATTTTAGAAATTTTCTTTGGTTTTAATTCAGAATGCTTCTCCAGAGTAAGCATGTAAATATCTAAATGTTTACCGAAAATCTGTAGAATAAGTTAGATTTTTGCTCGTAAAAATTGTTTTACTAATTAATATCGGAATTCCATAGAAGAAATCATTGTGTTTTTAACTTTTCTTCTCAATTCTTATTTTGTATCTTACCCTAATCAAACAAGATAAAATAATTCGTGTCCTTTTTGAAAATCAACATTTCGAATATGTTGTCAAAAGAATGCAAGATATACCAGTAAAATATATTATTTAAAATTTCTTTTTCTACTTTACAAAGTATTTAAATAAAATATACGCTGAAAACTCTATCCCGCGACAGAAACCGAAAGATAATACATACACACTTAAAACAACACCAGCAGATGAAATTACAGAAAATAACTACAGATTTCCTTTCATGAAAATTGCATCACATTACTTTTGTTGTACCATAAGTATAGCGCTCCGCAACATTTTATAGCGCGACATTTCATTTTTATGTAGTTATATATATATATATATATATATATATATATATATATATATATATATATATATATATGGAAATTCCACTATTAACAATTGCAAAGTTTTTACTATTTCTATTACCACATTCGTTAAAAGTAAATATATTTGCAGAATACAATATTTATGTAAATATTTATGCAGGAAATCGAATAAAAAGCTGTACATACGTGTGTTCCTCAAACTGATACCCATAATGATATAATTAAATATCAAATCAATATATTTATTTTTATATAATTGCTTGATTCCAGAGTCCCATTGTAATAATGCATTCCTTCACTCGTGAAATATTTTAAACATTTCGCAGAACCGAAAAGATTGAAAAAGGACACCGGACCTTCGTAAAAGGTAAAACATATTTGTATGCTGTCACATATTTGCTTAATCAGGGTAAAAATATGTCTGGACTCGTATCAATTGTACCCAGAAATTATACGCGGAGATTTTTAATTAAATTTGTGACATTCTCGCTTGCGACGAATGTGAAACCATTTACAATCTCTTGTGGTTTATTGCTGCATACCGGATGCGTTATGTTGGGTACCCTCAGTAGTAATCTTATTATTGCAGGCTTGGTTTAATCATTGGTTATTGGTTTAATCACGCATATAATGATCAATATAGGAAATAAAATTGCATTTCTAATTAGACTGTGATTTATATCATTATTTGCTACCACCGTTAAAATTTAAATTAAATTAAAATTTTCTCTAAAATTATTTTAAATAGTGATAGATGTAAGAATAAGTTATAATTACACGAATGTTGGATTGTACAGGAATAGATTTTTTTTCAGATCAAACCGGTTTTTGATACATTTCAAAATGAAGTTTTCTATCTAATTTTATTTTGTGTTTACGTATCCTGTTATATCTTCTTGTACAGTACTAATGCACGTAATCATTAAATTTCAATAAATTACATACTATAACTAACTTGGGTGGAGTAAGGTAAAATTGTTTGTTGTATTTGGGCTAGCATGCTCAACGTAATTGCAGAGATTCATATTTTTTTGTGAAATATTCTGTTAATTATTAAGTTGTTTGAAATGCGACATGTACATCCTAACTTTATACCAGCTTTATAACCTTATCAGACAATATCTTCGCCTAGCAAAATTTAAAACAATAAATTTCCTAAGAATTTATCTTCTACATCAATGTAAATTATTATCAAATCTAGATTTACTTGAAAGGTTACATTTTTATATTTTAGGGACATATTTTAATTATATTTACAGTTTTATGGTATATTGTTTTTTAGACCTTCGTCTGTCAATCTTTTTTTTTAATATGCGTCACGTAAAAATAAAGTTTTATGAAAATATATGGGTTTTTATATCATCGGAATCGGTTCGCAACAATAAAAATATTAATTGAATTTAAAAAAAATATTAACATGGCATTAGTGCAACAACAATAAAGAAGTGTCTAACTACTCGACAGGAAGTAATTACAAATATGTAGAGTATTTATGTATATCAATAATGATAAAAATCGCGCAATGAATTTTGCATCCGGATATACATTGGCGAAAAAGTGTGACTAGAAGTGAAGTATGAAGTGATACGGGAGGAGAGAGTGAGCAATTTTTTTGCTAGCAAACGGATGACGACAGATGTCGTTGTAGATCGTCTTCCGCACATAATATCTTTCAATGTGGTGTGCATTGGATATAAGCTGTCTTCGTTTCCCTAATTTGTTTAAAATATGAATCTTTTGTCAGTATTTGCAATTAAATTACTTTCGTACATTTAGTATTAGACCGTATAAATTTAATTGTTACCTACATGTTTACACATGTAAAAATATTGTGCTTTGGTTGATTGTCCATATATGTAATAAGATTTTAGAATTACGTTAGCATAATAACAACGGCCTCTCCGTTGTTGTTACTATACCTATCTTACCTATCTAACCGACCTAGTAATTATGGAAAAGTAACTATTTACGTACATAGATAGCGCTATCACATTGCTGTACACGGACATACTTTGCCAAAATAAGGGTGGAATGATGTGAGGGGTAGGCGTCTATGGGCAGACATCATTGTTAATCAACTTATGCATATGAAACTTTTTTAAATGGTATGTATTCGCCATAAGCTTATTTGATTTCTTCAATTTGTATAAAATTTGACTTTCTCGTCAATATTTATAATTTAATTTACTTTGATGAGTGGATAAAAATATTAACAATGACAAACAAAAGAAGTGAATGTCTCACGGAAGTTTCAATGAAAAAAAAACTTCAGTAACAGATGTAACGATGATAATAGGACAAAAAGACAAGTTAAGGAAATGCAAGCAAATGATGTAAAAATTATGTAAAAGAAAGCAAGAGATTAACATTGGGAGAAAAAAATTTGCGGTGAGTTGTAGTGGAAGAGAAAACGAAAATTATATTGACGAAAAAGCAAAGGAGACTCCGAATACTAATGGAAAAAAACAGTTCAGGCCAGAGAAATTCGACCAAAAAATTGAGGAAAACAAATAAAATTCAAAACAAGACTGGAAAGGGAAAATAACAAGGCAATGTAATGCAATGACAAATATATGTCATATGCTGATAGTTCTATTAATGAAGATCTTAAAGAAAATACCGACTCGGATAGCCATTGACACTGCTTTGTTTACCAATGAAATGAAATGATGGATATGCGTCTATGTAAGTCATGTAGTACGTGAAATGTTTCTATGGACAACAAATTTGTGCACATAAACAATTTTGAAGATTTCATTTGTCACGAACGTGAAAATAATTAGTTTTATTCGAAGATCGTCTTTCCAGAAACTGTCTAGTTTCTTGAGACTGAACGTTTTCATTTTCCTTCATAATAGAGATAAGAAGTCAAAACGTTTAAAAAGAAATAGATAAATATATCTAATGATTAAAATATTTAAGAAATTTTTTTAACATGATGGGAATGCTTAAACACTTTGTTAATTTGATGAGAAACTTTAAAAATTTAGTTAGTATTTCTTTTTTTTATGAAAGAAGTACTTATGCTTAATTATTTTCTAATAAAAAAGTTCATCTTTGGATGAGCAACTAATAAATTATTAAAACTACTAGAAATGTATGGTCATTTTTTCCAGCCCCCGGTTTCACTACCCCTGATAGTAGAGACACTTGTCTGATATTCCATTGTTTATATTATTGCGCCATATATTTTTAAATTATTATTTTATTGAAATAACAATAGTGGAAACTTGTGACTATGAAGTAAAACTATCCCTAAAAGTTAAAATCGTGTCTTTTAATGCTACCAAAAGAAAATTAAAACTTTTAGATAAAAAACGTTTCGAATTTCCTGAACTCAACCTACTCCTTAAACGGAAAAGTTTATTTTAGAACTCATAAAATATATGGCGGTATGTTTAGTAAATTTACAGTAAGCAATGATTTCTTATGGTCCACGTGCGAATAAAGTCACGGACATAGCTAATTAATAACACAAAATAGCCAAAAGCAGTGAAAATTGTTTATCGCACATGTGCTCAATACAAAAAAGTCGTAAATTCGTATAAAGATATGCGATGATACTTAATCAAATAGTTTAAAAAAAAACATTGCCGTGATATAAAATGTATGTAGCGCCACTTAATTATCAATATCAAAAGCAGCTTTAAATAACTAACTCGAAAGTATTTTGTCACGAATATATCGCTAGTATTGTTACTTCGTTTCAGTGACTGGTGAAATGAAATGTACTTGTTTTCATGGAATGGTGGAATTATTACAGATTATATGAAAGATAAACAAACGTTTTTAATAATTATGTAATATACAATAAAAATAAACATAATCTAGCGTAAACGGAACTCATATCCAGCTAAAAATTATTTAAAATTAGTCGTTGAATAAAGAAATGACACTTAACTGCACTTATAACTTTGTCAAAGAACATGACTTACCCTTAAAAAATTTCATTTCTTTTTTGGTCATGTACATAGTATATGGTATATGTGGTATATGTAACCCCTAACTGCAAACAGCTAGGTTAAGTGTCAAATTTCTACGTTGACTGGAACCAGCAAATTTGACGATGAGTGAACCATTTATTACCAAAATTAGTAATTTTGAAGGATTTATATACAGTTTTAAGTACTACGTGCTATTTACCATCTGCTTTCATAAATAAGTTTCAACCTTGTATATTTAATTGATTTGAATTAGAGGCGTTTTAAAAATGACTCTAGTGATTTCACACACACACACATGCATATATATATATATATATATATATATGTATATATATATATATATATATATATATATCGTAAGGTTGGCGAATGGCTGTCGAGAACTTGCCTACACGCCATCGTGCGCTTTTACTCATAACTGATAAAATTACTACGCGCTTTCTTTAGTAGCTTTTGTTAGTAGGTCATAAAAAACACATAGTTATAAGTTACCACCCTAACTAATAACATAATTGATAGATTCTGTATTTGAAAAAAAACTTGAAATTCCAGCTGTGAACGAACGTCTTTAACGATAAAAAATATTAAGTCAAAGATTATTTTGCCCCCAGGCAATTATTAAATTAAAATTGCAAACTTTATGAAGAAAAGTGCTTATCAGCGTGTTAAACTTAAGAGGGGCTACATAAAAGTATCATTTTAGTTGAAATTCCATTAAAATTTCCAATTATAGTTTAACATTCACACCGCATCAATTTGTTTCTCTTTTTTGGCTCTTCAAATTTAAATTTTTAAACCTGTTTATAAAAGTTTCTATGAAAAAAAATTATTTTTAATAAAATACTCTTCAAAATTGTAAAATGTATAGTTGTTATTGACATGTCTGTGGCTTGTACGCAAAGTGAAGAAACAAGATTTCAGATGAGGCCAGAGATGTGGAGCACAGCTCCGGCCACTTCATCAGCATTGTCCGAGATTAGATATTTTTTAGTCTAGTTTTGAAGAAAGCCGATGCAATTGCTGGGCAGGAAACAGTTGCACTGCTCATTTCCCTCGATGTCCTCGTGGGCTGGAATCCATTGTAAAATGAATTATTACAGTTTGAGTCTGAAAAACCATCAGTATACATTGTCGCCAATCTAGGGGTCACGAGCTTGGTGATGGTCTTCAAAACCTTTGTCTTGATGACTTCCCATGGCTCCTGTCTGAGCCTGGCTCCAACAGGTCAAGATTGATTTTCATTATAGAGGGTGGTATAATCGGAAATTTGGTTTATTTTGTGATGATGAACTCAATCTTGACCACACGTGCCTAGTGTAGTCAAGATTGATTTCGGATGTTTTTGTCATTTTGGAGCATATACTGGAATCTCTGGTAACTCGCTACTCTGTGTCAATGACTTCCTTAGAGAAAGGAAATTCGTCGTGAAAGTCAATGAAAAATACTCCAGAACACAACTCTCGGCAGGCGTCCCACAGGGCTCAGTTCTCAGTCCACTCCTCTTCCTTCTATACATGAACACAATCCATGAACACATTGGAACGACGCAAAGACTGTCTGCTACGCAGATGACATTGCCATTTGGAGCACATACTTTGGCGTTTCGGCCTCAAAAAGAGCACTTAACACCAATCTAGATAGAACCCAGATATGGGACAAAAACTTGAAATTGACTTGAGTACCAACCTTGGAAATTCAAATTGTTGTCTCATTATAACAGATCGAAGAAACAGGAAAAACTACCACCCTGATCTTAAGATCTGCAACTCTACCATTCTAAAAGCCGATCAAAGGAACATGGAGTAATTCTGCGGAACTTAGATTTACCACGCATATCAACTCAACAGCAAACAGAGCTTTGAAAAAACTTGCCACCTTAAGAAAACTTTGCAACTGATCATGGTACTCGAAACGGACGACGCTTCTTAACACGTATACGATGATCGTAAGGTTGATCCTGGAATACGCTGCAGCTATTTGGCCCCGGCGTCTTCTTCACCTTTGGAAAAAGTTGATGCAGTGCAGTCCAGAGCTTCAAAAATCAACTCAAAGGCCGAGATTGAATGCAACCTAATTCCCCTGGAGAATAGAAAAAAACTTCCCACAGTAAAATTTATAAATTTATAGTTAAGGGAATATAATGAAAAACCAAAATATATATCCCTCTTTATAAATAACGGCCAAATGAGATATTGGATTGAAAATTCCGTTTTACTCTTTCAACCAGCCTTCCCTACATATCGAAATAAAAAACGCGGCGCGGCGTGCACAAAATGTACCGATAGCTCCTTTTTGACCTTTTAACTGGAATTAACGATGGATGATGTATTATAAAAACTGATACTACATTGTCGTTGAAACAATAACATGTGTGCACCATGGTATCATAGACCGAAATATTATTGATGACGTGAGATTTTCTAATACAAAAATTATATTCGGTTAATTGTTTTAGTTCCTTTTTGGGAATTTCTTTTTACCTTTTGTTACTTTTATAATGAATATCACGTTATAAACAATAAAATAAACTATTCCGACTTATTTCCTCGAATAGAATCGGGTGATTCCATTTGAGAAAATAAGTATGAATAATGGAATACAGTGAGTAAGGTAATTCGAGTACTCAAATAGAGATACTGAAACTAAGGAAGATGGCACTTCCAACATTGCAGCAATTGTAATCGATAAGTGAGATTGTTAATGTTTATTTGTTTGTGTGTATATTTGGAATCATTAATTGGTCTCCACGAGCAGATGAGTTCCAGAATGCGATCAGATCTGATAAAGCAGGAGAGTGAATGCATGAACTCTGCTATATAAAAGTAAATACAACGACTTTTAACTCTTTCCGTTTATCGCGATTAGTAAACAAGTAGTATTGAAGGTTTTATAATTTTTAATATAAGAGTATACCCTTCATTATATTTATTTTCATTTAACAAACTATTTTTTTACACAAAGTACCAACTATTTTTTCCGATCACTGTCTTTATGAATCGACTAATAACAGTGCTAGTTTTTCAAGCAGTTGTCCATCTTTTTACTGAGGTAAGAGTTTTTAGTAAAACTTCTTAATTAATTTACTCCATAACTAATCAATTTATAATATTTTTTTTAACACATAATATTTTTATTACAGAAAGCGATGAGTTTGTAAGAGACTTTTACTATCAAGTTATGGGATGAAAATGTATCAAAGTTCTTCAGATTTCGTTAGGCAACATGTACCTCTAACATTTTTCCACAGGCTCAAGATTGTTTTCAATACTAGTTTTGCTACTTTTAATAAAATAGCATGTCACTGATAATCTTCAATGTAATATCCACAGATGGCCACGAAATAACGTTTAAAAACACGTGTGAGCCATATTGGTTTCCAAAGGAAAATGAACCACATAACATTTAAAATGTTATAACCACTCAAATAGAGTCAACAAAACTGAAAAGCACTTCAACAAAATAGGAAAAAAGACTAAAAAGAATGAAATTGGAAGAAAATGATGCAAAGCGATTAAGAAATACCGGAAAATCATGGCACTTGATAAAAACCCATAAAATTATTTTAAAATGTTGACTAAAATTACTTGAAAAAAAAAATATAGATTTAAATGTCGATCAAGTATTATAGAAAAGCAAAAATAAAATAAATTAAAAGAATATGGAGGTTCACAGGAGATCGAAGAACAATGGATATTTATTGCAAACACTGTCGAAGTAGTCATCCCAAAATGTCGTTATATTAAGATTGATTCAGATTGATATGTTGCAACAGAGCGTGATAATAAAAATGCATTTTTATACAGTTTCTTATGCAAAGACTAGAGTATGTAAAACATTTTTGAAAAATACTTTGGTAATTAACAATACATAATTGTAGAAAGAACTTTAAAAAAGAAAAATATAGACTGACATTTCTTCAATGAAAGATAACCGAGGATGTACCTAATATTATAACAGAGTGGATGAAAACATTAGAATGGTGTTGAGAAATTTATAGATTTATAGTCAAGCTGCCACAGATCTTTATAGAGACTTTATTAACTGATGTGAGTCTCAAAAAGCCCCCTTTGATACTGACGTGATATTCTATAGCGAATTTACCCAATATTTTAATATCATTTTTTGAACCTAAAAAGACTTGTATGACATCTGCGATCTTCCAACTTTTACTGCCCTAAAAGACAGAAATTTCCCCTGCAGTTCTGTCTTTTACTGTAAATCCATGTTTAATATACTTAGCAATTTAGAACATTCAGGATAGCGTTATTGAATATTACGTATATGATGAGTCAAATGCTAATATCTAAAAATGTTAAAAAAATGTTATCAAGACCTGCTCTAAAGAAACAAACTGATTAAATTTTTTAAGAAATGGAAGATTACGAGTTCGAAATGAACATTGATTAAAATATTATAGTGATATGAATTTTAATTTCAAATATTCGTTAATTGTAGTTTAATACAAAAATGTAGAATTTCATTTTTGTGCAATTTATGTAATTTACGTTTATAGTAACTGTGTACTTATAACTTGAACAATTTATTTTTAATTTTATTAACAATTTTATTATTACGTTTATTTTTATAAGAATGCTATTGAGTTGGTTTACAGTATCCTAATAAATTAAATAAAAAAGTTTAAATATTTTAAACAATTGAAGACACGAACGAAGCGAATATTACTGTGAATATCATCATAAATATTATGATTAGCAAAGACTTGCCAAATTCTTCATTTAGCATGAAAATAACGATAGCCATAATTGTTATATTTATAAAAGTAGATTATTGGTTATAATTAAAAATAATAAATGCAATATTTAAAAAAAAAAGTGATTATTAAAATATATTAAATGGTGATATTGTTAAAAAAAAAGATAATATCTAATACCGCTGGAATTTGAAATTTGTGATATTTGACAGAGCAGCAAAGTTACAAATATTTGTAATGAACATTTCGGTCAATTGTTACAGATTTTTAAACCTTTTTTCCTTGCTCTTACTCCCTATATTTTTCTTGTTTTAATCAAAAAGTAGTATATTTCTGATAAAATGGATGTTTATTACTGTTATTAAAAAATGAGCATGTTTACTAATATTTTTATTTTTTATGTCCTTACCAGAATTTAGCAGTCATTGCCAATTTTTTTAATACTTATAAATATCTTTGAAGTTGTACATTACATTACATGAATATTTGGAAAAAAATATTCTTATCTAGAAACCTATTACTTTTTTTATTAATGTTTAAAAAAATCGAGTTTATTACGTTCTCCAATACAGTAAATTTTGAAAAAAGCTCACCTGTGCTTTTTGTGAACATTTTACGAAATATTTGGAAATTTTTTATGACATATTTATATATAAATTCAGCAATAAAATAAAACCAGTTAAGTACTTGCAGGGCTCCAACTATGAGGATTGCATACACAGTATTTCAATTAAACTAATTACAAATATCAATTCAGTACATAAGTATATTGTCTAGTATATATTTGATCGGTGTAAAAATATTCAGAGCTTAAGAAAAAACTGTAAGATTTAACTAGCAGTTTCGGAAAGAGTACAAGAGGGTGACATGAAAATATATTTTGTTGATATTTTTAAAGTATATCATATATTTCGCATTCAAATCACGTATCATTTACATATATTTTATAGAACCTAAAAATATGGAAAATAAAATTGTTAAAACGTTTATAACTTATTTTTGTATTGACTTCCTGTTTGATTTTGAGATAAATAAAATATATGTGTATTTATTTTCTCGTCTTTAAAATTAATTTGGGTTTTATTTGTTAAAATAAATGTATGTATTATCCCTATCCCAAATTACAAGTTCCTACACTAATTGCTTTCTAAGAAAAACGATTGTAACACAAATACAGAGGGATGAAGGTGGGTGACCTTATAATAGTTCCATTTTTGTTTCCTTTAAAGGTGCGGATCTCTAGAAATACAAGACTGTGTATGGTTGAGGCTATACAATCAACTTTACAATTAATGCCATTAGGAAAAGGGAGATTGTTGAAATCCAGGGGCTAAGTTTTTGGAGAAATCCGGGATAATTCTTCATGTTCATTGTATCCGGTATGGAAATACATAAACGTTTCATTAATCCAAATTTATGGCAGGTAAATATCATATGTCTTGCAAATTTATCTTATACTTACAATATGCTATTTTCAAATTTAAATCTACATTTAAATATGCATTTACACTTATTGCTGATCCATACGATAACATGTAACATCACACATAGTAATCGTGCTTCTTCTTTATATTTTTTTCTAGTTAGGTCGCTTTGAGAAAATCATTAACTTCATCAATATTAGTTGCTAGAGACATTGAAATTGAAATAACATTATTTATCGTCAAAACTGAAAGCAAATCTAATTTTCTTATTTCAAGAAGTTGTTTTATAATTGAAAGAAACTAAAAAAATACATTCGTTTTTATATATATGTATATATAAAAACGAATGTTATATATATATATATATATATATATATATATATACATATATATATATATATATATATTATATGTTTTCCTTATTTCGTGCTTTTAAGTTAGTTTTTTTTGCATTTGGATTTTGGTTATTTAACTTTTTCTTTATTAAATTACAAAAATAACTGATGATTGATATTCAACCCATTTACCTCACGATAGACATGAGTCCTTATCAAATTTGCTATTACTTGTTAAGGATAAAACGTCGTATTAAGAGAAATTTATTAATCAAATAAAATCTTAGGGTCCGTAATGAAATACGTGAAGGTACATTTTTCCTCCTTACCTAACTAAAATTCCCATCCATTACCCATACCGTAACAAATAAATACAAGAAGGCAACTCGACTTCACAGAGTTATTCAATGTACGTTTACGCGAAATCCTCATTTTATCGAGTCATTACTGAGTAAGACTTTTAAAGAGTGATATTAAACGTTATGAATACATACAGTCCTTAAAATAAAAAAACCAACAAAATTATACTGAGAAAATCAAAGTAACTATTCATTAAAATTTCAAACGCAATTTTCATATTTTTTGGACCAAATGGCAATAATTTCGATAAAAAAAGATGTTATGGAGACGTTTATTGCCCTTGAAACTGCTGCTAGAGACATTAACTTATCAGTAAATGAAGAAACAACAAAATTTTTGGTAGTAAGCTCTAGAGCGCATGATGTGCAGTCGCTCCAAATTGGAAATTATACCTTTGAAGGAGCCACTCAGTTCAAGTATCTGAGTACACTCATTACCAGTAAAAATGAGAAAAGGTTGAAATTGGGAATCGGCTTTTGATGGCAAACAGATCTTACTATTGACTTGAAAGACTTGAAAGAAAGATTCTTCGATCGATTTCTGGAGTGGTCAAAGAAAATAATATCTGGAGAAGCTTATATAACAATGAAATTTACACTAAGTATGGATAAGCAAACATTTTGAGAGTAATCAAATCCTACAGAATCAACTGGTTGGGACACGTTTTTCGAAGGAAAGATCTGGACCCAGTTAAGAAACTTTCGCAAAGATTGAAGATATAAGGAGAAGAAGAACATCACCTATAAGGTGGTTGGACAGTGTAGCGAAAGACTTAAAAATTTTGGTAATTTTCATTTTTGTAATTGTAAGTTTATTTCTGCTATCTCAATGTAGACTTGTAACTCTTGTAATCCACTATAAGGTGCTGACTGATTCACAATGTGGTATCGTTTATACCAATCTCAAACCTCTCTCAGTAAAGTCTCAAACCTGTTCTTTTACAGAAACTGGAATTTTACTAATATTTTCATTTCATGAATTGGATTGTTCATTATAGCGTACATAATATTATTTTTGCTGCATAATAAATTAAAATTAATATTGGCATAAATCTATATATATATATATATATATATATATATATATATATATATATATATATATATATATATATATATATCATTAGTAGCTAATTATTTAGCCATTCCTTTATTTCAATGACAGCGACACTATTTTTGTTATTCGAACTATATTTTATGGCAAATGATTAAAATTGCTAAATCTTTTTGCCATACAGAAAATTGTTTAGGTGTTACCGCACTATTATCACCGCAGTGTCATAGAATTAAGTATTTAGATTACCTTAATTTTAAATTAGTTCACTGATGGATATTATATCTTGTTTAGTTATTGAAAATGATGATATAGATATAATTTCATTCCATTTTTGGGTTTGATAATTTTGTTGGAATCAATGCGTTATATGAGCCTTGATTAATTTAAGCATATTTTTGTCATAAACTACATTTTTACGATTTATTTACATTTTATTTTAAAATGGTTTTTTGACATTTCACGTTATTAAAATAGGTATTTCAAGAAATTCTAAGAAATCTTTTAAAATTTTTATCTTTAAGTAAACATATTTTTATCTTCCAACTGTTCATATTTTGGTCTTGATAATTGGATATATCTAGAATAAAGCCAGAGATAACATACAAAAACAGAACAGAGTAAGTCAATTTAACTTTTTGACCCAAGGATTTTTTGAAACATTTTTTATTTTTGAACAAGTTTCCCAATGAATACATGTTTTAACATAAATAAAAAAACATAAAAGTAACGTTTTACATTTGGTTATTTTTCTTTTGTGTTTTATGCTTCTGCATAGCACCTCGACTTTAAAAACGTAACTCCCAGGAAATCGTGAAGGAAGAAAAAATATTAACTTAATAAATACATCGTCAGTAGGCTCAAATGATCAAAATATTAACTTAATAATAATCGGTTTCGATGAAAAAATTTAATCGATGGAAGAAAAATAACTTCCTATTTTTCTTTTAATTTCATTGTATAAAGTTGAATATTATGTCCTTGTAATCTTTTAAAAATACGAGCTAAGTATTCTTCATACTTTACATTTTCGGGCACCATTTTGACAGTCTCGTAATTTTCTTTGAGCATTTTGGAATAAGCCAAAGTAACAGACGGAAACTAATTTAGACTTTTCCATTGAACTTTTCTTAGAAGTAACCATGAAAAGACGTCAGTTTGAAGGAATATATTGGATTCCTTTTTTCATTCATACCATATATTAAAAAAGGAGGTTTTATTTAGCATAAAAACCAAAAGCTGCTTCGTGAGGTTTCTTTTAAAACTAATTTTCATCTTTTCTCAAGCAAATTCCACTATTTCAGCTTGAAATCTAGAAGTTCTAATTGCATCGTATAATTTAAGTTTGCGAAATATTAACGATGAACATGACGTGCAATGTACCACCCTCCAATTTTTAGGAACCCATACGTTAAAAAGAAAAATGAAAACCATTTAATATTATTGATATGTTTGTCCATTCGTCCGTCACAGCTGTTTTTCTCTAAGACTGCTTGAAGTAGACATTATTTATTTAGAGATAATTTAAACTTCTGTTCCAGGACCTCACAATGAAAAATTTCTCCCTTACTTAGGTCAATTAGGGTAACTATACAAAAATCACTTACTTTGGTTAACTATACAAAAATAGTCTATGTTATATAGCTAAACCAAAATCGCTTATTTAGGTTAACTATACCAACAAAATAGTTGTATTGAACGATATACTATTGGCGTTGCAAATCTCATATAATATGTCTTTCTGATGTTACGCTAGAATTAAAAAATAAAACTTTCACAAACGATGAAAATAATAAAAAATATCAAACATTAAAATATTGCAAACATGGTATAATGACTCTATGTCATTTCTACTACTTATCGAAGCAATTTTGGTTCTAACATCGCAAAAAACGACTACAGCATGTATGCCCACTTTTACTATGAACCATGGAAATGAAATGACATATACCTTCTTACTTCTACTCCACGCCATTACTTGTTAAAACACGCTTCTTCTTATATGGTCATACGATAATTTAAATATTTATTTACTTTAAGGTTAATGGCAAAATTTTAACAACAAATAAAAATTTGGGATTTAGTGTAAAAAAATAATGATGGAAATTAAGTCTCAAAAGCAATTGTTTTTTTCGATGATCATCGCTATTTTTGGTGGTTTTTGCTTTGTAAAATTTTCGGGAACCTTACTAGTCCTAAATGTGTATCTAAATGCTTTTCGGATGTGTTCCGTATAGAATAAAATCTTTATATCGCAATTCTTAAGAAAATCATCATATTCATTTTACTTTATTATTTTCAATCACAAGTGAATATCATTTAAATTCATTAAACTAAGACCAATCTAATAGGAACTAATATATAATTTACGTACAATGTAGCATTCCCTCTAATTCTTATCGTATAGTTAACATTTAACCGTAATAACATTTTCATAAAGAACTAATAAAAAGTGAAGCAACAATTTCAGCATCCTCACTCTCTTAAAATGACCATATTCTTTTATGAATGAAATAATTACAATCTTTATTTTGATCCAGACATAAATGTTGATAGTAAATGTGGGACAGTACGCTGGAACTTCTATTGTACTTTTTAAAATACGTTTCTGTTTTATTTCATTCGACCTCATATGTGGTTTGGTAACTGGAAATTTGCCATCTTAATTTTTCGATATACTGAATATAAATTTGTTTCCATAATAAAATTTCCTGGGAAATGGCCCATATCATTTCCGCTTAGATATTTTTATTACTGCTATTCTTATTATTAAATTTTAAATTATTTTCATTGTTCTTTGATACGAGTAGGTTTTATGAATCATATTATTATATAATCCTATTTGAAATTGTGATCATACAAGCTATTGTAAACAAGGCGAATTTAAGTAAATATTAATAAGTAAGTGGATAATTTATGAAAGTCTTTATTTGAATTTAACTGTATATTTATATTATAGTATCATTAAAGTATATTAATAATAGTGCTCACTAGAGAAAACAATATCGAAAGGCACGGTAGCACTCAAACAAATACTCGAGAACCTCTGTTGTTATTTACATGAAATTTGTCTAGCCATTTTTAATACCCATCTAACTCAAGAAAAAAATTATGAGATTAATTGACATTTCATGCAAACAAGGTGATAATAGATAGGAAACTACAATTATAATTACATAATAGATTTTATTGGTTCTGATATATCGATCTTCAGAAATAGCTTACTTCGGCATTGACTTACTAAATCATAATAAAAAAAATAGCTTATAAATACTTAAAGTCAACTTAGAAAATTCAAATTTCGACTTAGAAACGTTAGTTAGGATTTTACATACGTATGAAAAAAAGTCACATTTTTAACAAGTCGAGTTACATTTTAGTTAAATTAAACTGAAATAAGTGTAGAATATTTTAAACGATGTTTTGTTTGATCAAATTTGAATGATTATAATTCAGTACCTCAAAAAGAAGGGCGCCCTTGAAATACCAGGACGCAAGCTCAGGTAGCAAGATAAGGAAGACTGAAGCTCGCCATAAACGGGCAGTCCATTCCTATGGTGGAACACGCCAAGAATCTAGGCATTATAACGGACTCACAGCTGAGATTTCATGAACACATAACCGCAAAAATTTAATGTTGCTTTATGCGTCTCAAAACGCTATGCTATACCGATACCGTCCTTATCTCTCTGTTCCCGTTAGGACATTCTTGTTGAAAGCCTCATTCTTCCTGTATTCGATTATGGTGATATCGTATACGGCCAACTCAATCCAAAGAATTCAAAATGCATGCGCGCATTTTTATTTCGGCATCCCGCGGCGATCCCGTGTATCACCGTATTTAAATGAGCTTGGAATTCTCCGAATGCACAATCGTCGCAGTTATCACACTCTGTTTTTTTTGCGTAGACTTTTCATAGAAAAAGAGCCGAAATATATTTACGATATATTAAACTGGTCCGGTAGTGCTCATCGCCACGTGAAGTGCGCCTGAGACCGACTTCTCTTAGTCCCAAAATATCGCACAACAGGTTATAGCGGTAGTTTCAAGTTTGCTGCAACCGAAATTTAGAATGACTTCCCTCCGCCCCTGAAGACCGCTGAATCCATGACTACTTTTAAAAGATCAATCCGTAAGTGGCTTTTGACCCAGCAAATGCAAACGGAATAAACGGAAAATATCGGCTCTTCGAAATAATTTAATCTAATTTATATTTATTATTAGTATCTTCTTTTCTTTGTGCCATGTTTCCTCTATGGGTAATAATGTGTATGTAGTTATATGTCTGTATATAATACTTGTATTAAACAAAAATTATTAATATTATTATATATTGTGCATGTTTGCGTGTATGTATGTGTATATGCGTATAAACTGTATATGTGTATGTGTGTGTATATGTATGTATGTATGTATATGTACATATGAGTATATCAACAAGTGCTAGCTGTAAGCCGGCCGTGTCGATTTTGCTTATAGCATAACTGCACAAGCCGAGCTAGTAACCTTTATGTGGATAAAATATTGAAAAATTTTAGGTTAAGGCGTGTAACTTAATTTTTAACTTCAATCTTGTCATTAGCCCTAAGAAATTTTTTGTACATATCTATTACTTTGCCTGTTGTATTTTATATCCCCAAATAAATGATATTATTATTATTATTCAAATATCACTTTGTGGTCCGTCCGTCCATATCTCAGTCGATACTCCTTTCCTCAGAAACGGCTTGAGATATCAAGTTGAAATTAATGCTGTACACTGAGACAATGGCCTGATGTTGCTGTATTGGAATTTTTTTGGTCACGCAACAAAAAGATATGGCCTTTTAAAGCGAATTTTTTTGTCATAAAAACTTATATGGTACCTCTGGTTTAATGGGATGTATATACACAAAGTAAAGGCAATAATCCATAAATTATCAATTGATTTCTAATTCTATTTTAAATTAAACAGCTTTCAAAACATGCGTCCACAAAAGATATAGTAGGCAATATATTGACTTTTTTTCTATATTCACATTTGATTTTCTCAGAAATCATGCGACGTAGAAAATTAAGGTTTGTCATTAAAATATTTCTTATTTACTCACATATTTTGCACTAGCTATTTATTATAAAATAATGGTTTAAAATTAAAAATTGCATATTTAAAAAGATACTCCAAAAAATATTCAAAATAAAGTATTCTCCTACCTTTATATTTTCAAAATTTACTGAGCCAAAAAAAAGAAAAAAAACATGGTTGGGAAAATTTTACTGGAAATTTACAGGAAAACTATGGATATTATCTTAGATTTTATAATTTTTAATATGCATCATGTTTTTATAAATTTACGCACTTCAATGTATACGAGTGTAAAAAATGTATGCGAAATACTCGCAGTACGAGTTCTACTCGTGCTTGACAGGTTTATACGTGAAATTATGTAGATAGCGCTTGTGCCAGATTACACTTATTTCTATCTTGCACGATACATAATTTTGATAAAAATACTTATCTTCCTTTTGAAAAGATTGCGACATTCTTTGAATAAAAATATATTTCACTTCACCGGTAATTGAAATCACACTATTAGCGACACGTTCTTGAAAACGTACTTCATTTTCAGTCAAATTGAATCACTGCCACACTCGTTCAGTACATGGCTTTACATCGTGATAATATTTTGTTCTCTTAAAAACTATATAGAGTGTATTTAGAAAATATTTGTATACAGTACATGTTGGTATAAAATACCTAAGATTTTGCTTAATTTGATGTAAATAATTATTACGGTTCCATATACTAGAAAAAGGTGCGTTTTGAAATTAATTAGGAAATATTCCATCATTTATCAATTCTCAATAAATAGTCGTGAAATTTCATCAAAACATAAATATGACAAGTAGGACTAGTTTTCTTCATATAATCATATTAGTACAAATAATTACGATATATTAATACGATAATTATTAAATACGAGTAGAACTTACGTAGCGAATGTTTCATAAGTAATTAGGTACATATAAAGGTTTAAATTATATTTAGAGTTTTTCTAAAGAAATATTCACTAAATATTCATATTATTTTTTGTTATATCTTTCACGGGGTAAAAGTTACGTAAATTGGTCAAAAACCATAAGATCGAGGGTAATCGCCCTATTTTTTCTGTAAGCTTTTACTTATTATCTACCAAACCTGTTTTTTCGTATTTCTTTAGTTAATTCCTTTCAGAAATGTATTAGGACAGGGAGGGGGGAGGGAACTTGGCCCCTTGAAATTCTGACATTTTTTTTGAATTCCTTATAATCATCCATTTCGCACAATGACCCAAAAGATATATGAAACTAAAATAAAGCTTAGAGTTTTCCATTTGAATCTTATGAAAATATAGTATCAATATTTTAAAGTGGTTTTTAATTAAAAATTATTTTATTATGTACTAAATCTTCTACCACGCTGAATTTTAAATTATAACGTCAAACGATTTGAAAATGATTAGTGATAGGCAAACTTACAAGTGAAAGATTTTTAAGGGTTTAATTTTTTTCTTCTGAAATACAGAATTATAAACAGAGTAGAAATCAAAATAACATTTTAGTTCCAAGTGGTTTTTTATGTGGATTCAGAATGAAGTTGAAATTTAAAAGATTCGCATAAATAATATTGAGTAAATAACAAAAATTTTGTTTTTCCCCTTGGCAATTTGTTTACCAGTAACAGGTTTGGTTTCATTTTAAAACCTTTCCGAGTTTAAATATAAAAATTAAAAATTATTTGAAATATACAAAATGCTTTTCGAATTTAAACTTTCATTTCGATTGATGATTATTTTTTCGATTGATTTTTAATCTAACGAAAATTCTCCATTTTTCCCATTTATATTTTTAATGGAATTACGTATACTCTAGGAATATGCTACTATTTACTGCAATTATGACTTCTACCTACAAATGAATGGTTCGGAAACCAATTTTATCACCATATTGAAATTCCAAACTAAAATTTTACAAACCAAATTTTCTTTTCATAAATTCAATTTTCAAATTTGACAACAAAAATAAACTCAGTTTGCTGGTCTTTGAGAACAATGGTTGCATGCAATAACTAAATATTTTAATCACCGGTCTACCAGTTTATTTATTTTTTTAAACTTTCAATAACGTCAGTCTTGAACATTTAGAAAATATATTAAATAACATTTACAAGTACCAATATTTCAGAATTATATTGAAATGAAAGTCATTGTCAAAACTTTTTTGTTTGATTATTTGTTTTTTTTTTGTCATTATGATAATTTTTTTCAACAGAAAAAGTATTTTTTACAATATTTCCGAGTATGTCGATCTTAGGGATGTTGCTAGTGGCGACCGGCAAAAGTCTAATTAGTACCCGGACTTTACAACAATTGAAATAATACTCTTAAATAGAAACAATTAAAAAATAATTTCACATCAATCACAAATTCATTTCACATCAATCAAAAAAAATCATTTCACATGAATCACAAATTAATTTCGCATCAACACAAATTTTAATTAAATTGTCATGTGATATTTAGCTGACACTTTATGAAAAAATTACAACATGACGGATTTAGCATAATTCATTAGATAGAGCCAACTTAATTATTTACCACATGAATCCTAATGACATGGTTGAAAAAATTACAACGCTTAACTAATATTTTCCACACTCCAAAAGATAATAAGATAGAAAAGGAAAAAAAAATTCGGCTTTTGTTTTTCGAAACATTATTTAAAAAAAATTAATATTTCGACATAAACAACATATTTAGCATGTTACTGTAATATATATCTCAATTTATTTAGTGTTTTATTATTATTCAAATACCTTTTGGTATCACATCAATTATTGAGTTGATATAAAAAGAAACAACAAAACACTAAATGAATTACGATATTCATTACAGCAATATGCTGGATGTACTGGTTGCATTATAAAAAGTAACGATGTCAAAATCGTATTCCAAAAATAATAAATCACAATACTTACGTTGAAAATTTACGAAGTCCAGATTCAATCTTAATAGCTATCAAGTGGTAATTTATTTAACCCTAGATTACTAACCTTATTTTTCGACGTTTAATACTAACCTTCGTCGTTTCGACTACGCTGTATAATGGAGGGGGTTTTAGGGGTTTAATTAAAAAAAATATTTATATTTATGTTTTTATTTTAAATAATAAGTATTAACCTACATATTTAAAGATTATAATATATACTTTAACATATTTTTTATTCAAACAGTCATCATAATGAGATCATAGTTTACATGCATAATCAACTTTTTCATAATTTTTTTAAAAAATCGTACATATTATATATAGCGTTGAATTGTTCAAAATAAACTATAAAAACAAAAATAATATCTGAAAAATGAATTAAAAATAAAATTTTGGTAATGGTTTAGGAACTAATACATTTGTGACACACATCAAGTTTGTGTTCCCCACACAACGATTTATTGCACTTAGTGCACCTACTTTTAGTCATCCTTCGCTTTTTGGAGGGACATATGGCACATATTTTTCTTTTATTTTGCTGTGGGGGGACATTGGCTGCATTACTTTGCTCAGTCTCATTTATAACACCCTCATTACTACTTCCTGGCATGTTTAATTTGTGTAATTGAGTCCCGCAGACTAGTTTGTAGAGTTGGTATAAGCAATCTTTTTTGCATGTGTGGTTCGATCAGCTTGTGATGCAGAGCTTTTAGATATTCACGCCTCGATAAAGGTTTTTTATTAGCCTCTATAGTGTTTGTTACATAAATGATGTAACTATTTATAAATGCAATATTGAGCATACTATAAAAGTAGCACAACGGCCAGCGTCGTGTTTTTCGATTGCAAGAGGCAATGGAACACATTTGGTCCAAAGTATCTACCCCTCCTTTGGTTTGATTGTAAAATTCAACCATTGTGGGCTTTTTAGTATTAACATTAATGGTTCCCTCTTCGTCACATGTTGATAGTAGGAATACAACTTTTTGGGGTTTTGCTTTGTAGGAAAGTAATGTTAGTTCGTTATCATAACAGAACATAGCTGTTCCAGTTCTTCTAGTGCGTTTATTTTCAAATTCTACCGGTATCTCCCTTTTGGTAACTCGTAGAGTTCCAACCAATGTCAGCTTATATGGTTCTTTTACTAAAACTTTGGCTAGTGGCACCGAAGTGAACCAATTGTCCATTGTGATATTTCTATTCGTACCATGAACAGTACGTATCAATTGTTTTACAAAATATTCACCAAGTGGTACTCCATCTGTTTTAGTAAAAGAACCTAGAAAAGGCTCTGCATCCACCATATACTTTGTAGAATTATCTACAATCATCACAATTTTGATACCATATTTATTTGGTTTATTTCGTATATATATACGAAAGGGACATCTGCCTCTGAAACCTAACAACTGTTCATCAATGGTAAGGTAGCATTCAGGTTTATAGTTCTCTCGACCTAAATATTTCGAAAGAGAGCAAACACATCGGTTAACCTCCGTTCTTGACGCGTGGATTTATCGTCAAATCTTAGGCAGTTTACTAGCAAATCAAACCTTTCACAAGAAATTGTACTGCGATATCGATTTCCACAAAATGTGATATCAAACAACTCTCTCGATGGTAAATGATTATCTTTCATTGCTGCAGATAATGTAAGAATGCCAATGAGAGCTCTTATTTCATTAGCATCGGTTGGTCTCTGAGTGGATTTCAATGTTTTATATTTTTGAGATTTTATTGCTATCTCTGCATTGGTGTGGGTTTCAATTAAATCAATCATATTATCAGTAATGAAACATGAAAAGCATTGAAGTGGATATAAAAGATTTTTGTAAGAACGTACAGGTCCAGGTCTTATATGAACTATGTTCCTTGAAGGTCTTCTGCTTTGTGACCTTGGCTTTCGTGATGACCATATGTGTTTATCTTTCCCACGAAGAATGTTACGCGATGGTCTTATAATAAAATCGCTAGAATCTCCTGAAGTGCTAAGTGTCGCGTCTTTAATGGAACGTCGTGAAGATGTATCACTACTTGCCTGATAATTTTGATCTGGAAGTTGCTCTTCATTCACAGTAGAAATTTCATCATCACCTTCCGTTTCATACGCGGGATCAGCCTCAATATGGTCTTCAGGTTCACTCCCTGATGAATTTTTCTCCTCGTTTTGGCCTTCTAATAATAACGCACGAATTGTATCTAAAAAAATAATAATCATAGACACCATTATTACTAAAGAAAAGATAAAAGAACGTAATTTTTACTTAAGTAAAAAGTACAAAAAGTTACGTTACTACTAACCTTCGTCGATGCGACGGGCCATGGTTGCTAGAACGGCGCGTACGGCCCCCTACGTACAAAGCACTATCGTCCGTCGCGAGGGCAACGGGTCGACTGAGATTAGTTTAAATTAGAAAACCGCACGGTCGCGCGCGCAAAAGTTATCGCGATTTTTTTAGTGACACGTCGTCGAATCGACGAAAGTTAGTAATCTGGGGTTAAGGAGATTGTTTGAAATGGTTTAAAATCTAATTAATAAAAACAATGTTTTTGAAATCGATACAATTATTGATATAAATTTGACATATTATGCGATAAATTTAATATTTTAACCCATAATATTCTCATTATACAGGTTAAAAATTATAAAAAAATTGATTTAAATTTTTATTTTACAAAACACATTTTAGTATTCCAGATCTTCGATGACTTATGAAAATTATCCTTACTTCTGGCTAATACACGTTTTTAGATAATTCATGTGTATGAATTAAACTGAAAAGGTAGAAGAACTATCTTTCTTCAAATATGATTTGCGGCGATATATACAAAAATTTCATTATATCTCCACGGATGCATACCAGGACTCAAAAAAGTGGGCCTTTCGAAAGATTATATATACAGATACACATATATATATGTATATATATATAAATATATATATATATATATATATGTATATATATATATACATATATATATATATATATATATATATATATATATATATATATATATATATATGTATATGTGCACAAACACACACACACCCACACATATACACAAACATACACGCAATATCAAACAAAGATATACATCTGACGTGGACCATGAATTTGTAAAATACACAAATTTTTTTCTCAAATTCTCAGCAATTATTTAGATTTATAATGATATTTAAATATACTGATTATTCGAATCATTACATTTAAATAATTATGTTAAGCCTTCGACATGATTAATGACCGTTTTTGGTCGATTTCAGTATTAAGTATTCTAGCAATATTTTTAAATTCTTCACCACAAAAAACTGCTAATTAAAATAACACGCGGTATTTCAAATTACTAGGAAACAAACAGTGCTAACGCCCTGAAATATTTCGCCTGAAATATTAAACCTCCTTTTTGTATATAAATATTTATGTGGACATAGTGGATTTAAATTTTATAAGTAATGAGAAATTATGTGCCTTCACTTATTTCATCACAGCTCGTGGTTTTTTAACCAAGATAATTTTCTGTCTCACAATTTTGTTTCTAATTTATGTGCTTAAATTTAGCACCGACTCGTGTTAAAAGAAATATTAATTTTTAGGTTGAATTTAAACTTTGTAATGGTTTACTTTTATTACTTGACCTTTGCATTTTTTTCCGACGTTTAAAACAATTTACATGAGCAAAATGCACCAAGCAATATAATTAATTAGGAAAAATTATGTTATGGAATCTTATTAGGCATTTTAATAGTTGGAGGAGGCATGAAAATAGACAATTCATCTTATTCTGATGATGAGAATCTTATATTTCGATAAAAGTAATGTGGCAATATTACATGATTACGCTTCTCAGTTATCGATAGTGAATTTGATTTCTTTGTATATTCCTTTCATTTTCATAGTTTTACATAAAATGGATAAAAAAAGGAAAAGCATGTCAGAATTAATTTCAAGGCCAATTTTGTTTACATTTCATAAATCAAAATTATTGCCATTTAACAATTTTTACCATCCATTCATTATTTCCTCAAATATTAAAAATTATAAAAATATTATTATCGATTTCTAAAATAAATTTGTCGGAATAACTATTAATACGATATTTTTTCATTAAATAAATTATTAATCGCTTCTTGTTAATAATATAATATAATTTTAATTGCCTATTTCAAATTCAATCTTTATGGATTATTCATTATTTAGTATGGCAAATCTTGCTACTTTTTCCTGGTTAGTTTTAAAAGTTTAGTTTTGACATAGCAATTGATTGGTTTAAATGCACGTTGCTGGTTTCTGTAGAACGATTTGCTATTTGTGATATTGAGTGAGTGGAATATCGTTTTTTAGTGCTGATGGAACAGTGCATAAATATGTGCCGAATGCCATTACAAAAATGTACGTGGAACGTTATCCGACAACCGAGTCTACTTATGCAATACGGGAGAATAAGTCATTTCAGTCGGCAGAAAAAGTGGTATCATGTGATACTTCTCCGATATCGATAAATATAGAACAAAATGTGCTACCTCATATTCAAAGGGAGCAAAATTTTGAATTCCAGATGCATAGCGTAGACAATTTAAATCAATATTATTGTCATCGATTACTAAAGTGCGATATGTACAGGGAAGCCACTTAACACGGAAACAGAACATAACATTTTGGTAAGTGTAAATACATTCTAAAACAAGATTATTTGTATTTTAATTACTATATACGCATGTTAAAAAACTAGGTTTTTGAAACGGATAAATTGAAATCTAGACCCATTTCATTGAAAAGAAAAAAAACAGTTTCTTAGTCAATATCTTGCTGTTAATTATTTCCAATAACAATTTATAAATATAATCTATTTGCATTCTGAAATGGTAATCATTTTCAATAACATCATTATATGTATGGGTACGGGATTGTTAATAAATGACGAAGTTATAATTTTAGAATTCTTTTTTACAGCTTTTTGCTATAGATACCAATCTAAATAAACTATCTTCAATTAACCATCAGGAGGAATTATGACTGACATATTATTATTATTTAAACAAATCTTTATTTTTGTAGAGTGAGTTCATTCGACGTGCACAATGTCTTACGTATCACTCAAATTTAAATGAAAAAAAAACTTTTGGACTGATTAGTAAATTTTCTATATATAGTTAATGTCATTTTGTTTCGTATCAATGTAGTTTTTAATAAACTCATGGAGTCTGAATTTTGTTTTAGAATAATATTCCTCAGACCACTTTTAATCGTGTAAGCATTTTAACTAATACAAACAATTTGGATTTATATTTTGTTAAAAAAAATCAAAACAAAAGATATATTGATGTTAATATAGAGCAATAAATTAAAATGTCGGTATTTATTGCAATTTTAAGTTTTTCTATCATTCTTTTCTAACAATTTTTTTAACACATCGTTACGAAATACATAAAAACCCTAATTTAACCATTTGTGCTCAGGATAAAAGTTTCTTAAATATTTTGGATGTATTTTCTGAAGACAGTGTTAGTTGCTCGTGTGAGTTATTATCCACGATGTATAACAAAAATACATAAAAATGTCATATTTATTTTATATTTGAAAATATTGTTATATTTTTAATTGTAAGGGAAGAAGAAAAGTGAAATTACGCGAAATTAGTTAATTAGCATTTTTTTGCTGTAATAACCATACACCTAAAATTTATCTCAAATTTCCATGTAATCATCGCTCTTGTCATTCGCGAATCACTGTGATAGAAGGTGCACATAACGAATCGTTTGCCTGAAAATATTTTTGACAGAAAGTATGAAATTTCAATTTAAATTCTAAAATAAATATAATTAAAAGCGATGACTACACTCTAACGTTACTTCGTAGGTTTCACCCCACGTTCTCTTTATCCTAAAAAAATGTGAGTTATGTTTTTATAACTTAAACAAGACCTACAAAAAACACAGACTTTACTAAAACATAGTAATTATATTTTTTTAATATAATATAGCTTATGATGGAATCGTGGCTTTGATTAGCTCTATAAAGAAACAAAAAATAATTGAAAACAATATCAAACTAAACGGATACAAAAAGCAGCAACTATCGGAATTACCTGGAGCAAATGTTACTATGCAATTTATTTCTTTCTCTCATCATTTTATTTTCCAAATATTTTCCAGTAAACGTTCCATAAAAGTTAGAAGTTTTCTTGAAGTATTTATTTAAATGGGGACCCAACGTACCTCCTTCTTTTTATTATCGACTAAATAATCTTTAAAATACCAGCTGGAGTACTTAATAAATAACAGATCGCTCTAAATTTATTTGAAAGGGGAACCATTCATTCGAAGTATCACAATTATAACTGAGTTCAACAAAGAATAATTTTAAGCTCTCTAATTCTTCACTTGACTGTCTTCAACTGTCTCCTCATGGAATATTCGAAGTATAAACACTAATAATCATAACCTAATTTCTTCTTTTGTAGTGCGCAGAACTTAAGGTAGAATAAATAAAAATACCTACCTCTACCATTTATAGCTAAATAAAAGTATGTACGTATGTTACTGTTTCTTGGAAAAAATTAAATGCCTCGTTTTATAAATCTGTTTTAATAAATACTGTTTTTTGAAATCTGTATAACAACAACAATAGACGACCACCATTTAATAAAATCCTGGCACAGATTAAATCACATAATCATTCTGACGATATCCATAATGATACATAAAATAATTTATTTGTGCGGTGTCAAAGATACCCAAATATAATTTTATATTATTTATGTCAACATTTGACCAAAAAGGTTATGTTATAAATTTTCTACTCAATTATATATCAGTATTCAATCCATTATTTTACGAATATTTAAAAACTAAAATAAAATAAAGGGAAGGAGGAAATTTAATTATCGAATGTCAGTTTAGAGGAAGAAGAAATTAGTATAATTTAGAGCCACTTATGAAGCAGTCTGTATTTTTTAAAATTAAAACTGAAATTTTGAAAATCTTCAAGATTTTTTTATTATAAGACTAAATAAAAATAAACATCTTATGTGTGAGTAGAATTCGCGTTACTATGATTTCGTATAAACTAATATAGAGATTTTATATTCGTGTTGCGATGATTCAAGGTGTCATTACCATTTACAAATATTAATATTACTTTTTACTGTGTAAAAATGTCTTGGAAATATCCACAGCGATGAAATTGAGTAGTAGTTTTAAAGTTAAAGTAAAAATTAAGTAGTTAAGTAAGTTAGTTAAGTAAGTTAAAGTAAAGTTAAGTAGTAGTTTTAAGTTTAAAGTTAAGCAAATCAATAGTACGCGTTTTTTCCTAATGTGCATTTCAGTATTTCTGACGTAAAAAGAAGATGGATACATTTTTGTAGAGCATTTTGACATCTCTAGAAATGTCTCACATAAAATTCTCCAAAAAATTATTTTAAGTCCTTAAGACTTCTCCTTTCTACTGATACCCATGCAATATACAAGTGAGAAATTATATGTAATTTATTCAGTCTTTGAAACATTTCTACGTCAATATTATGAGCGTTAACTTATGGTATATAAGAGTGAATATGCTTTATATCATGTTTGTGTTTATTCGATTTTTAATAAAAATAGCTACGATGGATGAACAAACAGTTAAGTGATCTTATAAGGGTTCATTTTTTCTTTAGAGTTTCAAAACTCTAAACATTATTGAAATAAATGAACGAAAATTATGAAAAGTATTTATATTTACTTCTATCACAAAAAATCTAATCTCACGTTTACTAAATCAAAACATATGCCAATCGACGGACGTAAATTACATAATTTGCATTATATTTTGGAAATAGTGACGTGCCGTAATAATAATTTGATTGTGATACATTGAAAAGGGGCTGAGTACCGCTATAACGCAAGTCGTAATAATACGATAAAATTTATTTTTAATAATTAAATCTCAATGAAAGTTCGCTATTTTGGAGGTAACGCATAATGTGATAATATATTTTTGAATTTTTTCTTTGATGTTATATTTAACTAATAAAGAAGGTAGCAATTCTTTAATTAGATTTACTTTTATAAAAATACTAGCTTTGGCGCACAGGTCCGCTCGTTAATTTCTTTTTTTTAAACCCATTTATCGTTACGTAAAGAAAATTATTATTTTTCGTTAAAAATTTAGTTAGTGACTTAAAGTATAGATTTAATATATAATTTTCGAAACATAACAAAATTAATTTTATCGTCATTAGGGTAAATACATAAAGGTGTACTTTATTCATCTATAGTAATACATAAGGGTCTGCTTTATTCATTTAATTCTCATTATACATCGTTCTCTTATTTATTTATTCATTGCTTATTAATAGATGAATTAAAATTTATTTTAAGAAAATTTCTTGTAGAGTATATAAAGAGTATGACTTCGAGCTTCAATTCATTTTGCAATTAAGTGATCTGTAAGAAAAGAACAAATGAACAATGGAATTGTCTCGAAATTAATTTAGAAGGCACTTGTTTCATGAATGTCGTTTAGGGTGAAAAATCAACCAAGCATCATGCAATATACACACAACGGTGGATGAAGTTATGCCCTTAAAAATACTTTTGTGTGAATGGTGAAGTATAAATGAAGTTTTTAATTGGGAACACTTTCAAGCTAATAGTACAGTTATAGCTAAGATTTATTTTAAACAACTAAATAAAGTCACCGCATGACCTTCTTTCAAATCAAAGCAAAGTTCATTTTTTAAATGACAATGTTCGAACCCACGTAGTAAAAGTAACGCGTGAAAAACTGCTTTTACTTGGATGGAATGTACCACTTCACCCACCGTACTCACCAGATCTTTTACCATCTTATTAAATTCTGTTTCGCTTTCAGTCTAATGATAGAAAATTTAAAGAAAGACATGTCAAAATCGAACTTCACCGGTTTTTCAGTCGAAAACCCAAAGATTTTAACAAAAAAGGAACATAAGTTCTGCCTGCATTGACTAGTTTAGTAGTAGAAAAGTTTGTCTATAGAGATAGCGGATTTATATGTTGCTATCCTAATATTCCTTCAATATAAGAGAGACTAGTTCTAATTGTGACGTAAAACAATAGTGCAAAATTAATTGATTTGCTTTTTAGAATTAAGTTTATTAATGGAATTGTGTTCATTTTCTTTTTTTTTACCAATTTGAAATTCGTATCTCTCCATTATACCTTTTTTCATCAAGATCGTCAAATTTAGACTTTTTTATAGAAAACGAAATAAATCGTCTACAATTAGTTAATAATTATCTCAGTAGAATTTCTATCTAGTCTCTGTTTCTGAAGCATGAAGTAAAAAACTTTTAAACACAGATTAAGACAAACTCAATAAAAAGTAAACAGTAAAGGTAACCTCAGAAAGCATCTATTTTATCTTAAGAAAATATCGACGGTAATCATTTGTGGTAAGAATCAGAGTTGAGTCAGAAACAACGCTTTTGTGAAAATAAAATGCAACAGAAATTAAATGGTTTCACGTCTCTTCACCAACGAGTATGTCACCAATTTAAACTATAAATCTATGTAATTTCTATATAAAAAACGCATATAATGTAATACGCATATCATTTCCACGAACAACTGATACGAGCCTAGAAATATGTTCACTCTGATAAAGCGGATGTAAGACAGCGTATGTTCGTCAACTTTGATGTCCGTCAACTTTGATGAAAATCAAGTATCATTCTCTTCGATGCCTCGAAATATTTAAAAGCTTTCATGAGTCAATGCGACGGTATGTAAATAAACTAAAGCTCCCACTTCAATCCGTAAAAGTGCATCATGGGTAGATTGCAATACAACTATTTGCTAAAATATAAAAATTGTCATAAGTCTTTAATATGAAAACACGTCAACCTATATCTATTATTTGGAGAAACGTAAGAAATGTGGCATTATTGCATTATTACCCTTGTTAGCGATGATGAATTTGACTTTTATAAGTATCCCTTTCATTTGAATTGTTTTATAAAAAAGTAAAAAAAATAAATGATTGGGAAGTCAATTTCAAGGTCAAACTTTTTTACAATTCGTAAATCAAAATTATGGCCGATTGAAAATCTTTAACCTCCATCCATAATTCGCCCAAATATTTAAGCTTATAAAAAACCTCCATCCATAATTCGCCCAAATATTTAAGCTTGTAAAAATACATCGGTTCTTAAAATAAACTTATCAGAGTAACTATTAATACAATATTTTTTATTTAAATTTAAATAAATTGTTATTTTCTATTTATTGACAATACTACTAAAATTTTAATTACAATTCCAAAGTAAAACTTCATGAATTGTTTATTATTTGATATAGTAACCCTCTCAAATTTCTACGACAAATCAGAACATTTGAATATTTTTGAAGAGATAATTAGTTTTACGAAATGTCAGTCCATTTGTATCGAATGGGCGTCACTGGTTTTTGTAAAATATTTGTAATGTTTGTAGAATCGACTAAGTAGAAACAGCTATATGTCGATTTTAGTGCTATTGAATATTTAGACAGAATATTTTGATTTAGTATATGCCGAATGCCATTATAATACTGACGGAGCCCTCAGGATGTAAGCTGAAAGCCATCGGAATGCCCGTCGACTAAATTTTTGGAAGGGAGTCACATTCGAGTTCCAAACGCTGTTTTAGATTATTTAATTTATGTCAAAATAATGGTTGTCGGCTGCGAAAAAGCCTTAGAGTACGGGAAACATACCTTGATAATAAAATTTGGGTAAGTGTAAATACATTCTGATATAAAATTATTTGAATTTTAATTACTGTATATGCGTGTTTTCTAGTTTTTTTAAACGGATGAATAGGCGTACGGATGATACCAAAATAGCATTTCGCATACGATGTTAAGTTACAAATTATTATGACTTCATACACAATTTAAACTTCAATTATTTTATAAACTGGGCAAATAATTTGAAAAAATAAAATTTTACCGGATCATACATAATTAATTTCGTGAGTGGTTGAAGTGTTTTTACGTTAATTTACATAGTGTATATGTACGTACGTTTGTATGTGTATATATATATACATATATATATATATATATATATATATATACATACATATATATATATATATATATATATATATATATATATATATATATATATATATATATATATTCACATACAAAGTTAATTTACTTTCAACAAGTATGGAGAGTTACAGTTGTTGAACGAGAATTTTCCATCATGTATGGGTTTGTTTAGAATCCCATATAGAAAAAAAGTTTAAACTTAACACTTTTAAAAACACATTTTCCAAATTGTCTATTACTACATCGAATGAAATTATATTAAATTTAAGTAAACTTTTAAGTGATTTGACAACATATGTGCGGTATACATTCGATCACATTTTGTTTAATCTTTGTTTGAAAACTTTAGTTTAAAAACTAACTTTTCCACTGAGATTTTATCATTATTTTGAGGTTGCTGAAAGCCTACCTCTATTTTTATGTCTGATATGAACTTTTTTTATTTTTTGACCTTGTATTTTTATCGATTATCTCTTCTTTTTATAGTAAAAATTATTCTAAATCGTACTTCAATTATCATTCAAATTTTATTTTATGACATTTATCTTATTAGCTTTATATCCTTTACATTAAAACAGAACCTAAGTTCCTAAATAGTGCTCTCAAAAAACGTTTACATTATTCATCTAAACTTTTTAGTATTTACTACTACTTCTCCTACTCTGTCAAATTTAGAATGTAAAAGGGTTTCTGAAAATTACATCTATACATTCTGATTTTTTTTTATATAAGGAATGCCGAACGTTTTAAAATGATATTTCATTGATATGTTTTGAGTTGAGCCATTAAATTCTAAAACAATTTGAATATTGACACCAGAAAGTGGTGCACACTTTCAAGTAATACCTGAAAAATCTTTCCTGATCTTTCCTAACCAAATAATTTAATTGTTTTTTTTAAACGACATATTAATATGTATCATTGTGAAGTGAAATATCATTGTATCCCTGTAAAAATCGTTATTATATTTAAGTGTAAATTTTTTTTTAACGACATATTAATATGTATCATTGTGAAGTGAAATATCATTGTATCACTGTAAAAATCGTTATTATATTTAAGTGTAAATTTTTTTTAAACGACATATTAATATGTATCATTGTGAAGTGAAATATCATTGTATCCCTGTAAAAATCGTTATTATATTTAAGTGTAAATTTTTTTTTGACGACATATTAATATGTATCATTGTGAAGTGAAATATCATTGTATCACTGTAAAAATCGTTATTATATTTAAGTGTAAATTTTTTTTAAACGACATATTAATATGTATCATTTTGAAGTGAAATATCATTGTATCATTGTAAAAATCGTTATTATATTTAAGTGTCAATTTTTTTAAATATTACTTACTCAATGATAAGTAATCGGAGAAGAATCAAAAATATTTGAAATGAATTTAATTTGAAAAACAAAGGAAACAGCGGTAATTTACTTAAATGTTACATATAAATATTTCATTAATAATTTTTATTGGACATTTATTCTTATCCATAAACAGAAAAAAATATTTTTAAACATTTAGTTTAAAAGTTTCTGCTAAATAATGTAGGCTATAATATTTTCTTGTTATTGATTATATTATTCTTTCTAGGTACCGTATTAATTTAAAACAAAATTCAAAAGAAAGTAAATTTATTTTATGGGCTTTAAAAAAATTGTGTGGGTTTATTTCTAATGTAAAAAAAACGTAAATCAACTGTGATAAGTTCGAGTATTATTTTCATGGTTTATCATTTTTTCAGTATTACGTCGTAATAATGAAAAAATTATAAGGGAGAAGGAATGTAATCATTTATGTTTCATAAATATTAAATTTGTCTGAACAAGAATTCCCTTCCGACAAGTTTTGAGATGTAGGTTAAGTGGTGATCATTTATGTCAAATATACATAGTTACGAAGTTGCATATTAATAGATATATTAAATATTTAACACATTGAATAATTAATCCATGTTAATGGCTCGCCTCACCTGTTAATAGCTTCTTTTTTAAATAAAAAATGTATCCTACGTTTACGGAAACTTACGTATAATAATGTATTTTAAAACGCGAAATCGAAACACTTTTTCTTTCTAAGCATTTCTTACGATTGAGATATATATGTTTTTCTTTACCATATTATTCGTTCTATAAAATGAGACCAATAATCTTTGTTCGCTGGAAATATTGATGTAATTATTTAAAATAATAAATCCCTAAAATTCTCGTTCAAGATTATAATGGGGATTTTCCAACGAGAAAATTATATTCAATCTCGTATGAATGGACTATTAATAATTTTATGATATTACTATCATTTACATAAACACGATACGTGTAACACCATTTACATAAACACGACACGTGTAACACCATTTACATAAACACGATACGTGTAACACTATAAAACGCGTCGATTATATTAAATAGATTTACAACGATGAAACCTTATTTGTGTTACTCTTGTTCTTCGCCTGTCCATTAATAATATTGAAAATAACTCTAATTTCGAAAATACTTTTTGGGAAGAATTCTGGATTATAAGTCTTACAAAAACCGGTATTGTATAGAAACGAAAAAACGTTGCCAGTGAAAAACATACCATAAGTAAATGTATCCGGCTCCTACATTTTTATTTACATGCTGAAAATGAAGCTTGATCGCTTCATATGTTTGAGTTCTTGTATTCGTATGTTTGAGTTCTTTCATATAAGAAAAATTTAACTGTTCTCCTCAAATTACTGGCTTATCCTTCCTTATTTCTTTTAGATTTAATAACAGGACCAGTTAGATATAATTATAACTTCGGGAGAAGTGTTTTTCAAATTATTAAATCATTAGTAACCGTAGTCACGAATTTAATAGGTTCCTATGCTTCTAGCTATCACATCTAATGACGAAGTCATAGTTTATTTTACCTACATACCTCACATATCTTTCGAGCGCTTACATTAATAATCGTTAGATTACGAGATAAGCTCATTTTGGATATTATTTTATATTCTATGGACCGCTCCAGAAATTATAATATAGAGTTTTGGTCATAAAACCGCACCTCTTATTCATCTTATTATATATCTAACTGATTTTCATATAAGAAAAATACCAAAGAAATATAAAGAAAATTTTGTACATAAAATCTTATAGGTAATCCGACCAAAAAACGCTTGTTTTAAAATTTCATTTTTTTATATGTACATAATGTAGAAGTTATGTTTACGTATTTAACAATTAGTCGCGGCCTGTTTTGTTCATTTCGTTCATTCAGATAAAGTAAAAACTATAAATATATCACGAAATTTATTAACTTCCTGAGTGTGCATTTTATTTTAGCTATTCATTTTGTATCAATGTCTATAACCGTTCCTAACATTTCTATTTAAATTCTAGTAAAATATGCCATGCAGGATTTTAATGAATCACCTCCACTGAGCGGAACAAATTTTACCATTTCGAGGTTTAATAACGCATTCCTGCATAGATTAAAATTGTTAAACTCTTTGAAAAAAATAGATGAATTCTAATTAGGAATGAAAGAATATTGTTAAACTGATCGAATGTCTAGGGTGAAAATTGTAATAATTCGGTAATATTTCCTGTGATTTTTCTTTAATTAATGTTAGATTTATAATAATATATATACACTAATAAGATCAAAGGTTTTCATTGTTCCATTATCGGGACAAATCTTTCATAACAGTTCAATATAGTGGTTAATATCATGGAAGTTCTTAATTAAAAAAAAAATATTTAAATTGTGCAGATCAATACGAAGAAAATTCGACATTTACAAATGTGAAACATTTGTTAATTATAACAATGTGTTTTCTTACATAATTTATATCTTATTATTAAATAATTTCCATGCTGATTTGTTGCTATTTATTCTTTTTATAAAACCAAATATATATGTGTCATATAACTCTTAGTTTACTATATATAAATTAACCATTTATAATAAATTTAAATCCCCATTCCCATTTCAATCCCCATTACGCACTTTGAAATTTCATGCGTAATGTTTGGTGTGAATACGACGTATTCACACTGAATATTATAATTAAGTAAATATTTCTAGTTCCCATTGAATTGTATAATGTTTTTCTTGGTTTTATAATCAAATAATTAAAATATATTTTTTATGAAGCGGAATCTCTCAACTGAAACTAGAAATAGAGTCTGAAATCTTTATATGTTTATTCCAGATTCTGTACTGTATTGTTTTAGAAAAAGAAATAAATATAAAACAGTTAATGTATCAGATTAGATATACCATTTTTGTATGGCTGATCAAGTATAAGGGTAGAAAAATTCATTCAGTATTGCATTCACTTTATTACATTTAACTTATGTTCTATGGAAAAAAGGTCAGTTACGTAGATTTAACTAAAATTTACCTGGCAGGTGACATAGCAGAACAAATAATGGAAATGTTTTGAATATTAATATGAATTTCTTTTTTATTTACGAGTAAGGTATATGTCAAATGTGAATACGCGTGTCGAGTAAAGTTTGAAAAATATTCCCACGAAATATTTTATACCAAAACGATGTAACGTGACTACATGTATGTTCAACTAAAAGATTCATGTTAGCAAAATTTTGCAGACTTCTCCTAAGGATGTATTAGATATTGATTGACGCATTAAGGCTGATCAGAAAAAAAAGTGTTAAATAATTCATCATATGATTGTTCTGAATACAGACGCTAATTATTGCTGAATCCCGACACACTACGAAACCTGGATCGATACGGAGTTCAGGCAGAGGGGCGTGTAACTTGATGTATATGCCGATTCTTGACTAATCGATCGCGAAAATTGCCCCATTGCCAGTTTGCTTCTGAAAAACAAACATGTACTTTTTAATCCGTCCTGTAAATTGATAATACAATAACCTCGCGCAGACACCTGTTTTAGAACAGAGAAACTCGGGCGATGCGCCTGCTTAATCACTCTGTCAAATTTATAACCAGGACATTATTTGAGCAAATATTTCCAATGAGATAACGTGCCTTTTATTACAGCAATTAGGAAAAAAGGGTGAAAGAAGACCTGATGCGCTTTTTTTCAAGAGTGTCGACGTCAACGTCTTCCTTGAAAGAAAATTGTGTGTGTACTTACATTGGAAGTTATACTTCCTTAGCATAATACAAGAATAACTTTATTTAGCACTTAAATAATTAATGGAAATAAAATAATGAATGGACTGGAGCGTGATTACAAATTTGGTAAGATCAGTTGGTAAAATATAAAT
This sequence comes from Druceiella hillmani, assembly GCA_039881145.1. NCBI lineage: Eukaryota > Metazoa > Arthropoda > Insecta > Lepidoptera > Hepialidae > Druceiella > Druceiella hillmani. The sequence continues at coordinate 9,477,139 of JAYKKI010000093.1, forward strand.
TCAATCAAATAAATAAATTTTAAAAATCCAAATGTACGCAATAAATTGTTAAATTGATTAAAACAAACTAAATAAAGTTTAGTTAGTAATGAAAATAAATGAATATGCCGAAATTGGGTAGTAATTTATTAACTTTAAATATTTAATAAATTATGAAGTCAAAATTTATAATTAATTATATAAATAAATACATACCGAAACAGTTAGCTCACTTAAAGGAATGCACTTAAAATATATTGTAAAAAGCTTCAAGAAAATTCATAATAAATAAGTTTGTTTCATAATATGAACCACCATTAAATTTTTAATACTAAAAATAATATTTTACTCTTTCGATCATGATTCTTGTACTTAAATAACTAACCTAAAATAATAACGTGACTAATAAAGGTATCCAATATAAATACCCGTCTACGAAAATACACTAAAATTAAATGGTTTCTTATCTCGTGCCAAGCGAGAACGCTAGCAATTTAAATTATAAATCCCCTCATGTAAATTCTACGAAAAATTGATACGAGCCTAGAAGTGTTTTTGCTGTGATAAAGCTAATATGTGACGGCGCACAATTATGTGTCAACTTTGACGAAGGTCCGGTATCCTTTTCTATTCTTTTCGGCTCCACGAAGTGTTTAAACGTTTCACGAGTGAAGGAATTCATTATTACAACGGGACTGTACAATCATGCAATTACATTAAAAGAATAATGCCTTGTTATTAATTTTCTCATTATGAGTTCTAGCGCAAGCTTCTAGATATATATGTATATATATATATATATATAGCTTTGTACTTGGTTTTCGATTTAAATATTAATTTGAGTCTTCAAATTTATTTACTTTTCACGAATGTCGTGATTAATAGAAATGGTGAAAAGTTCTCATTTGTTGATGGAGAAATTTCCACCGTATTTTTTCCACCCTTCTTTTCTCCATATGGGTTTCTAAATATACCCAATATAGAATCCCATAGAAAGAAAAATTTAGACTTAACCATCATTATACTACCCAGTTGTCATATGTTTGTCAATTACTGATTGTTGTCTATTGAATCGTATAATACAAAATGTTACTAAATTGTTCGTGATGTGGATATATGTAATATACATTTACACGAGGGTATGTGAAGGTATAATATTAAAAGAAAATTTAATAAGTTGACATTTCATACCCTTAATCTCTAAATTATTCTTCTTGATTTATATATATATATATATATATATATATATATATATATATATATATATATGTATATATGTATATATATATATAAAATATTGGTTTTCTGAAAGAAGATGATGAAAATAATTTTATGCTGATTTTGTTAGATTATACTCGTAGAAAAAGATGAAATTAGAATTGTGAACAAAAAAGGAACACAATGCTGGTAAGACGATATTTCTATGTTAATTGGTAGAAATGATTTGTAAGTTAAGAAATCCAGTGTGTTCTACAGTTTGCCAGTAGACACGTATTTGTTATAGTAGAGACATATTCTGAACTCAAATGCTTAGTTTAGTACAGCTTTATCTATGACACTGGTGTTACTTTAAGTTGAAGCAAATAAAATCTCCAAAATATCTAAGAGAATGAATGACATAGTACATAGAAATTATGCTGGTCACCTATGGTAACCCGATTGACAATGAAACTAAAAGAAAAGAAAAAAATATTGTCAGATTTTCTGAAGACAAATAGTGCCAATTTTTGTATATTTATATATATATATATATATATATATATATATATATATATATATATATATATTATATATATATATATATATATATATATATAAACATGACAGAGAAATAACTAGGTAACTTGTTCAAAAGAGTTGAGTATGAGTGCGAGCAGTTCGGACTCTCAGTAAACGTTGCGAAAACGAAGGTCAAAAGGTTAATGTTATAGATAAATTGGCTAAGTTGTATGGAGAGAAGAACTCTGTGACCTATAGTTTGTCAGCGAGCTTTTATATATATGATCGCTACTCACTGATCGGGAAGGAATCAATAAAGAAATTCTAAGAAGAAAGCAAATGGCCAAATTTGCTATGAGCAAACTATACTTTATGGCAAAACAGAAAGGTCTCTAATAATATCAAAATGAGAATAGTAAGTTCATTAGTCTTATTAGGTTCTGAGTTATGGATAATTCGATCTGTGGAGCGTAAGATAGATCCATTCGAGATGTGGTATTGGAAAAGAATGCTGCGCATAACTTGGACGGCCAGAAGAATGAACATGTTGATTAGAAAACGACCTAGGATCAAAACCATATTGTCTATCATCTACTACCAAAGAATCCTCAGCTACTTTGGTCAAACCGCACGTAGAGAACCAGATAACTTAGAAAAGCTAATGGTAATCGCCATAGTCAATGATAAACAACCAAGCGGTAGATTTCCTACCCGATGGACTGACCAGGTCACTGCGCTCACCGGTCTCCCAATTACATCTAGGAATTTATTAGGAAAGCCAGGCTGAATATGAAAAACGTTTTAACGGGGCTGAATGGGAAAAAGTTTTAACGTACTATTTAAATTTGCAAATTTTTTTGTTCTATTTTTCTAATGGATGCCTACTGTTATTAAGAATAATCCTAAATAAAACCGAATTTGCTATAGTTTAAACACAAAAAATAAATTTTTTCAATTTTTTCTTGAAATTAATAGAAGGAATTATTTTCGGTTTGACAGTCCACAGTGTATAAAAAAATGTATTGTCTCTAGCATAGCAAGTTATCACAAAATTTGGCGTAACTAATTAAGATTTCAAAACGGTACAACTTCTTCTTGGTTTAAAAAAAAATTCAAATGTTTTATAAAAAAGAGCCAATTTTAAATCAGTATCTATAATTAAAATGGCATTCAGTGCTTATTGGCGGCAATATTCAGGTTAAATATTCATGCAGTCTGAGTTGAACAGATGACAATTGATGTGAGTAAAGCAAACAGCCACGCCATTTAATTTGAGGGAAAGAGAAACAGTGGCGCTATGGCGAGTAAGAGTGGAAGAGAAAGTGAGACAATTTTTTATAATTTTTGATTGGCTTTCAAACCGACCAAGTAAATTAGTAATCTAAGAAGAAATTCCAAAATGTGAATAAATACATATCCTGGAAATTGTTCGTAGATCGGCCTGTATGATTATTTAATACGTAAATTTGGCATAACAGTAATTTTTTTAAAATAAAAAATATGCTATAATTCCATTTTGCAATTAGGTAAACCTGTTAACTAAAAGTAGATATCAATTTACATTGGTTCTTTACTCACTTAGGCATATATAAACGGTTGATGACATGACGTATTCTATATTAAATTGTACACAAATGCAAAAATTAATTTTCGGCACCTAAGTATCTTATCAATTATATATATATATATATATATATATATATATATATATATATACATATATATACATATATATATAATATATATATATATATATGTGTGTGTGCGTGTGCGCGTGTGTGCACGTGAGTGCGCATGCGCGTGTGTGCACGTGTGTGCGAGTGCGCGTGTGCGTGCGTGCGTGCGTGTGTGGTGTGTGTGTGTGTGTGGTGTGGCCATGGCGTACACTCTACATGTTGGTAGATATATCTACATAATATGTAGATATATTATGTAGATATATGTTTGGCAAATGAAAATAAATAAGTATATTAGCAATTATTGTTCTTATTGCTTTCATAAAAGACCATTAGAAAAATTTTTTAATATCTGCTTTTAATAATTTTCAATCATAGTATTTATTATAACTTAAATTCAGGGCTTCGCGTTGCCCGTAATAATTAATATTCGTCTCAATATTCATTAAGTTTCAAAGAGAATAATAAACGCTTATTAGAAGGACTAATTAAATGCGTAAAATAAATTACGTAATACTGAAGTAATTATTTCATAATATAAAGTAATTGATATTTCACTTAATTAAACTTATTTAAACTACGTAACGTAGTATTATTTCTACTTTATTTTAATTATTAACCACGACCTAGGTTACGTTGTATGACAACATCTTCAGGTGGCAATTTGTAAAGATTCCAATCAATTATCAATTGACGTTTTTGAATATTTTATACAGATAAACTGATCTGGCATTGCGTAACAACAGAGTTAATAAATAATATTTCCATAAACAACTCCGAAAAGTACCCTTTTTTTTTTAAAGTACCAAGTTTCGTACAAAAATAAATATTAGGCTTGATACAAATCAAACAGTACAGTACAAATCACCAGTACAGCACAGTACAAATCAAACACCAGCCTTTAGCAGTGAGAAAAGCTTGAACAGCACCTGTTCCCTGTCTAGGAGTTCTATATTAATTCTTGGTTGAAGGAAATTTGTGCCAAAATATACTTGGCCAATGAGGTACGTATAATATTTAGCATCTCAAAACTATAATAACAACGTTAAATAAGCATCAACCTTCGTATATGTATTGTTTGAATCATTTGAATCATTACGTAAAACATTTGTTAAGAAATTCATTATTTGGGGTTTTTTCTGTGATATATATTGACATACAAAATTAGTTACGAAAAATAATTTAATTGTTTATATTGAAATTTTATAAAAATGCAAGACCGGATGATTCATTTCTTATTTAATTTACATACTTTAAAATCAGTAAAACTAACCCGCATCTCATGATTTACTGGACGCCTTGGGTATCCTGCACTGTTTTATGATTTCATATTTGAAGATCTATTAAGGTCAACTAATTATTATGCAGACCCAAGAAAGATCATGAATTTTATGTGTTTCGCAGCCAGAAATTTCTTCCATACATACACACATATACATACATCTACAAACACTCACCATCCATCACAGAATATATTATATTATTGTAATGATTAAATAAACAAATAAATTAACGAAGCTATGTACATTTTCAGTGTTGCAAAAAAGTATACGCAAAAATACTTTCTCCGGATTATACATTTCGACTACCATCAGATTTCATTCTCTAATAACTACGATGTTAATACTTAACTATGGTTGAGGGTGAGTTTCGCAATGGATCTAATATAAATATGTGTGTATTTATCGTGCAGTATTTGTTTTAACTGTGATATCATCAGACTAGTGTGGGCGAATACGCGTGATGGTTGCAAATTAGCATTACATAAACTTAGAAACAATTGTAGTGTGAAAACGGGTTTAACTTAGGTTTTGTTGATTTCGGTGAAATTGCGAGAAACTTATGAAGCTCTACTAGGATTCAAATAAAAATATTGGCCGAAATATAAATAAAAATCGGTATTAATTGGAACACAACAAAAAAATAAAACATAATCATCTCATATGGATCGTAAATATAAGTCAGCTCTAAAGGAATCCAAGAAACTAAAAGTCAAAGATCGAGCAAAAAGACATTAAAAACGACGCTAAGTGATTTTATAACTAGCCCATCGGGTATACAGCGTCCAGCGACAGTTCCCGTTATGACATTCTGTGTAACCACTGGATTTGAAGAGATCGGTAATTAAATAACAGATTAATACGAAACATTTGTTACGATTTTGTCCTGACGTTTTCAAAAAAAATCTAGAGGGCGAACCCGAATTGGGCCTTTCAATTTTTTTTTTAATGTGTCCACGGAGTTGTAACAAAAATATGAGCTTTCTCACTTTTCACAAAACATTCTCGCATGAATTAAAAATGTTGAGCTCTCGGTAAAAACTGGATGAATTTTATTACGATCGAAGAAAAATTATTTTTGTGTAAAACGTTTGGCATAAGAGAATGTGATTGTTTTATTTCTCTCTTTTTTACAAATGTAAGTAAGAAAAATTTTGACTTGATTCATTGCATATGTACTAAAATTTTTAAAAAGATCTAAAAAAGGCTTATTATATTTCATTCAGGTACATAAATGAATCCAAAATTATTTCTGCATTCCTATTATATTTGTTTTATCACAATATAATATTAAGGAAGTAATTGAGTAGACAAGGAAGACATTGAGTGTGGTTGTAACGCAATAGGACAAAAGTAATCTTTAAAATATAAAAAATGTGAGGATTATATATATTTCTAAATACCTGGTGACGAACAATAGATATTCTGAAATAGAACAATAGATATTCTGAACTAGTATAAAAATATATTTTTCGATATTCATTATATATGAGGTCAATTTGAATATCATTATTTTATTTTGTTATTAATAATAATAGCGCCATCTACCGTTGATTAATATTATTTCTACGAAAACAAAGAAGTTCTATAAACAAATAGTTATGAAACAAATAGAGAAATTTATACTAAAAACGAACAAAGACTTAGAACAAAAATTCAGCGCAATGGAAAGTGCTTTTACAAAACTTGAGGAGAAGATCACTACCAATATAAACAATAAGGTCCTCGAAAATTTTAACAAATGAGTAGGGAGTGGATCGTATTGTGCTAGCGGACAGAAGGTCAGGAAAAGACAGTAGATGAATAAGAGAAAAATTCAGAAAGGAGAAATCTTGTTTTTTTTGGTGTAGAAGAAAGAAGAAATTCATATTTTTAAATTGAAGACAAGGTCTTAAATATTATAGTGAACATTTCAAAAATTAATATTCAGAAATTCGAAGTGGAATTTGTAAGGAGATTGGGCAAAAGGGGAAATGAAACTAGACCCATGGCCATTGCTGTAACTACACTAGGAATAAAAAACTGAAATGGTTAAAGAACAAATAGTTGTGAAA